>OLKM01000925.1:113498-120998 GCA_900291075.1 Melanogrammus aeglefinus
CCAGTGTTACCCCCCTACGTTTTATTTGATGTGACGGGCATATAAAAACGACAGTGTTACCCCTTATGTTTTATTTGATATCGGGCAATAAAAAAAGACAGATAAAAAGTGACAGTGTTACCCCTTACGTTTTATTTGATATCGGGCAATAAAAAATGACAGTGTTACCCCTTATGTTTTATTTGATGACGGGCAATAAAAAACGACAGTGTTACCCCTTATGTTTTATTTGATATCGGGCAATAAAAAAAGACAGATAAAAAGTGACAATGTTACCCCTTACGTTTTATTTGATATCGGGCTATAAAAAATGACAGTGTTACCCCTTATGTTTTATTTGATGACGGGCAATAAAAAACGACAGTGTTACCCCTTATGTTTTATTTGATGACGGGCAATAAAAAAAGACAGATAAAAAGTGACAGTGTTACCCCTTACGTTTTATTTGATATCGGGCTATAAAAAATGACAGTGTTACCCCTTACGTTTTATTGGATGACGGGCAATAAAAAACGACAGTGTTACAACTTATGTTTTTTTTGATGTCGGGCAATAAAAAAGACGGATAAAGTGACAGTGTTACCCCTTACGTTTTATTTGATATCGGGCAATAAAAAATGACAGTGTTACCCCTTATGTTTTGATTGATAAAAAACGGCAGTGTTACCCCTTATGTTTTATTTGATAAAAAACGACAGTGTTACCCCTTATGTTTTATTTGATGACGGGCAATAAAAAACGACAGTGTTACCCCTTATGTTTTATTTGATGATGGGCATCAAAAAAAAACAAACAGTTACCCTTATGTTTTATTTGAGGATATCGGGCAATAAAAAACGACAGTGTACACACCTTACCGTTTTGTTTGACAAAAAGCGCACACAGTGTTACCATCCTTACGTTTATTGGATGACGGGCAATAAAAAAACGGACAGTGTTTACCCCTTATGTTTTTATTTGATATCGGGGCAATAAAAAAAAGACAGATAAAAAAGTGAACAGTGTTACCCCTTACTTTTTATTTGATATCGGGCAATAAAAAATGACAGTGTTACCCCTTATGTTTTATTTGATGACGGGCAATAAAAAATGACAGTGTTACCCCTTATGTTTTATTTGATGACGGGCAATAAAAAACGACAGTGTTACCCCTTACCTTTTGTTTGATAAAAAGCGACAGTGTTACCCCTTACGTTTTATTGGATGACGGGCAATAAAAAACGACAGTGTTACCCCTTATGTTTTATTTGATATCGGGCAATAAAAAAAGACAGATAAAAAGTGACAGTGTTACCCCTTACTTTTTATTTGATATCGGGCAATAAAAAATGACAGTGTTACCCCTTATGTTTTATTTGATGACGGGCAATAAAAAATGACAGTGTTACCCCTTATGTTTTATTTGATGACGGGCAATAAAAAACGACAGTGTTACCCCTTACGCTTTGTTTGATAAAAAGCGACAGTATTACCCCTTATGTTTTATTTGATATCGGGCAATAAAAAAAGACAGATAAAAAGTGACAGTGTTACCCCTTATGTTTTATTTGATATCAGGCAATAAAAAATGACAGTGTTACCCCTTATGTTTTATTTGATGACGGGCAATAAAAAACGACAGTGTTACCCCTTACGTTTTGTTTGATAAAAAGCGACAGTGTTACCCCTTACGTTTTATTGGATGACGGGCAATAAAAAACGACAGTGTTACCCCTTATGTTTTTTTTGTTGTCGGGCAATAAAAAAAGACAGATAAAAAGTGACAGTGTTACCCCTTACGTTTTATTTGATATCGGGCAATAAAAAATGACAGTGTTACCCCTTATGTTTTTTGATTGATAAAAAACGGCAGTGGTTACCTCTTATGTTTTTATTTGATAAAAAACAACAGTGTATACCCTTATGTTTTATTTGATGACGGGCAATAAAAAACGACAGTGTTACCCCTTACGTTTTATTTGATGACGGGCAATAAAAAACGACAGTGTTACCCCTTATGTTTTATTTGATATCGGGCAATAAAAAACGACAGTGTTACCCCTTATGTTTTATTTGATATCGGGCAATAAAAAATGACAGTGTTACCCCTTATGTTTTGATTGATAAAAAACGACAGTGTTACCGCTTTTGTTTTATTTGATAAAAAAACGACAGTGTTACCTGTCACATAGAAAAGTATTTAACTAAACTATTAAACTGTTGAATATGTTGGCCATATGTTGTGAATTACAGCACTAAAACAAGGTCTATAGGAGGCCTAATAGAACCAATCTTCAGCTAAGCACCACTGGCAGCCACAGTAGATGGTAGGCCTATATAAGGCATAATTGTATAATAGGATAGGTGTGTGGCTAGATCATGCAGGTATAAAGCACGGCTCGCCTGGGGACATTTCCGCTGCGTCTTGTGGAAGTAAAAAGTGTGGACTCACCAGTTCTTGATTGTTATTCTGTCTGCATCGTCTCTATCTGTCATTCACCCACACACTCGCACATGCTCCCACGCATGCCAAGACGACCCTGGTGTATTTATCAGAAGATAATCTGAAGACATATCTGGCCACCACTGCACTCCTCTGTCCTCCAAGTGGTTTCTCTTGACCACCACCTCACCAGACTACTCCATTTTTTTTTACAAAATGCTTGAGAACGGGTATATCAATTGTACAACTGACCACTTCATACATTTCTATGTCACCATATTATGTGAAATAGCTATTATGACTGTCATTTTTCTGATTTGTCATCCACAGGAACTAACTCGGTGGTTGCACCTAGTTGGCCTGTTGAAAAGGTGAGCACTCCTATTGCAGCTAATCTTTGTTAAAACAACAGTGTTTGAACAAAGCTGTTAACACGAGATATGGGTCTGGTTCTATTATGTACCAGGGACAATGGTCCATGGTCATTGTTGATAGATTATTCAAATGTATGTAAACTTTTGTAATACGAACTGTAAAACGGTCTTTTGCATAAGCAAACTTGGGCGGGTATGTAAACGAGGCTAGATATAATTCATTAGATGCGGCGTGATGCCATCTTGTGGTTTGTTTGGTGTACTGCACTTTATTTAACCAATCTGGTAGCCGTCTCGCGCTGATCATGCATATATTTTGATTATTTCAGTTTTGAAAAAAGAAAAGCATGTAGAATAGTTTGGGATTGTCTTACACAAAATCTTACAACATGTAAAATATACTTTCCCAACCAATAAATAAATAAAAAAACAAGTTTACAATCAAATATAAATGAATCAATTCCTTACTAATCTAATTTGACCCATTGCAATTTGACATTTGTCCATTCTATTTTGGATTTCAGGACTTTGACACGGGCCATCCAGCAGAGGGCGATGTGGACCGGAGCTACGAACCACCCCAGCGTCTGGAGAACAGAGCTTCCTACCCCACCCTCCGCCCACCCCTCCCCCTCACTCAGGAGCCCTCAAACGCCTCCGCGGCATCGCACGAGAACCAGGCCTCCAGGCCCAAGCTCCGGCTCCTGGCGGACCTCTCGGCCCCGGCCGGCGGGGCTGGGGGCCCCCACCAGAAGCTGGCCCTGGCGCAGGCCATCCGGCGACACCAACTGAGGAAGATGTGCGCCAAATACCAGCCCAGCGTGGCCAATAGGCTGCTCTCGCGGCGGCAGGTGTCCCGGGTCTACGTGGAGGAACGGTCGCGGCTGCTGTACTGCGAGGTGCCCAAGGCCGGCTGCTCCAACTGGAAGCGGGTGCTCATGGTCCTGGGGGGCAGCGCCGTGTCCCCCGGGGACATCCCCCATGAGGCGGCGCACAACGCCAACAGCCTCCGCCGGCTGGACGGCTACGACCGCGCTGCGATCGCCAAGAGACTCCACGACTACACCAAGTTCCTGTTTGTGCGGGAGCCCTTCGAGCGGCTGGTGTCGGCCTTCCGCGACAAGTTCGAGAGCCCCAACTCCTACTACCACCCTGTGTTCGGGCGGCCAATCATCTCCAAGTACCGGGCCAACGCCTCGCGCAGCGCCCTGCGTACCGGCGCTGGCGTGACCTTCCGGGAGTTCGTCCAGTACCTGCTGGACGTGCACCGGCCCGTGGGCATGGACATCCACTGGGAGCCCGTCAGCCAGCTCTGCAACCCCTGCCTGCTGCGCTACAACTTCATCGGGAAGTTTGAGAACATGGAGGAGGAGGCCAACTTCCTGCTGCAGAACATGGGCGCGCCGGCGAACCTCAGCTTCCCCCACTTTAAGGACAGGAACCCCCTGGCCGAGAGGACTTCCTCCAGGATCACCCAGAGCTACTTTGCAAAGTTGAACTCAATAGAGCGACAGAAGATCTACGACTTTTACTACATGGATTATCTGATGTTCAACTACCCCAAGCCCTTTAAGGACCTGCATTAAGGGCCGAACGGGGCTTTGTATGATTGTAGCAGTCTGACTGAAGTGCTGTTGAGGAAACTGTTCAACCTCAAGGACAGTTTTGGGGAAGCGACTTTGTATTCATTGTAGCAAATAATTTTACTCTTTTAAAAATGTACCTTTGTTAATTATGGTCTACTTCCTCCATAGAGCCCGCCGGCAGGACTGAGTTGGTTAATAAATGAAGCATCAGTATCTGGCTACTATCTTCACTGATTGGTTCTGCAGAATAACGACCCACACCACTGAATCCAAAGTCGCACCCTCGAATAGCAAGGAGCAATATGGGAACATACACTAGAGACTTCATCACTAGGTCATTCTGCATTCTCATGTCTGCATCTGTACCATTACTATTGTTGCCTAATCAGATATCAGAGATTTAAGTACTGGTTGAACTTGAAAGATTTTCCTGTGTGTCCTTTTTAATTATATAATTTATGTGTTTTATTTAATTGGTTTACTTGTAAGCGAAAAGACAATCCTGTTCCTGAAATTCATTGATAGGCCTTCTTCGGCCGTATTTAGAGACTTTGTTGTTATTGGTTTGTTAAATCTGGCAGTAAGTAAGTTATACCATTTCTTTTTCATATTCTCTGATTGTAATTGTTCCAAATGCCACTAGGTCAGGGGTTTCGTCCATGTGTGTTTATATCTAGATTGCAGACCACCAGAGAGTGTGTAACAGCTTATTGCAAAACGATCGATCTTGGTATTCAATTTAAACAATGCCAACACTTTTCCCGATCTGCATATAGGGCCCTTTGAGGCTAATGCAATACAAGAGTAATCTGCCTTTGTCTAACTTTATACGTTTCAACAACAGAAAACTTTATCAGACGCATCAACGTTTTCAGTATTACTTGTCTTTGTCTTAGCCACTTTGAAGATGAGTTTTCAGCCTTAACACTGCCATTTTGCCTGATGCATTTAAATGTCATGTTGACGGACTTGTGTAAATAAAAGTAGCCTCCACATTGATAGCCTTTCCCTGATCATTTCACCCTTTGTGTGTCCGCTAGCACTTACTGATGAATAGGTTTAAACACAGGCTCATTGGATATAGCCTACTATTGTCAATTTAGCCTACTATGCATTAATGTAGACTTAAATCCAAATAGGCCTAAATATAGGACCCCGTACCAGTTTTCATAAGGATAAGGAATAAATTGTAAACATGATTATTGTTTACAATTGATGATTATTTAAATCGAAGTGTGACCCTCTGAAACATTCAAGAGCAGACACTGAAGGCCTGCTGCGAACGCTCCCAGCATGCTGTGCGTCACCTCTCCATATGACTCCATTGTCTCGCCTTCATTGCCCGCGAGGCTAGCCCTTCCCGCCCGTCCCCCCGTCTTTGTCCCTTGAGCCCCCCGAAGGCAGAGACGACTAGTGTCAGAGACGGGGGGGGGTGGATATGGCAGCCCACCTCAGCCACAACCAAACCCCACGCGCCTTTCTTTATTGACATAAATACAAGTAATCTGTCGTGTGTTTCGACGGACCCTTTATGTCCATATAAAAATGGCGTCTATACATCTGATCGGCTCCTGTAGTGCAGGGGCCCTAATCACTGGGCTATCACTTTAAAACGACGATGGGGGCCTTGGGCTGTGAAACAACCCTTCACAAAAAAAGGGGGCTATGCTCTTGATAAACACACAACCCCATTATTCTGTTCATAAACACAGCACCCCATTATTTTGGTCTTGCTTTACCCAACACTTGACATTCTGCCACTATCAGCGTTGTGGATGGCTTCACGAGATATTTTGCAGGCTTAGTGTAAAACTATGTAACAGGAGAGAAGTTGAACTATGTGTAAGCTGTAGCTGCTCTTAACATAGTTAGCCTACATGTTCAGCTATGTTTAACTACATCTGCAGCAGCTGTAGTTTTATTTGAACCAATGGTGAGCAATGGGGAAGGGCTGGGCAGCAGTGGGCTGCACACAGCCCCGGCCCCGGGCCGGAACAGATAGGCCTAATGCTGTTGTCTTGCTGCACAACAGACGCTGTGTATGTGTCGCTCTAGTTCCCTGCTTGATCTAGCTCACGGGATAAAGATTGACCAACATATCTTATTAACAGAAGTTATAATCTGTGGGTGTTGAGGTGTGTGTGTGTGTGTGTGTGTGTGTGTGTGTGTGTGTGTGTGTGTGTGTGTGTGTGTGTGTGTGTGTGTGTGTGTGTGTGTGTGTGTGTGTGTGTGTGTGTGTGTGTGTGTGTGTGTGTGTGTGCGTGCGTGTGTGTGTGTGTGTGTGTGTGTGGAGAGGGGGGGGGGGGGGGGGGGGGTACCAGAGTAAACTGTCTATAGAGCAGCAATCAGGACGTGGATTTATGTCCAGTGCAGCCAGGCTATTGAACCAACTATAACTTCGAAACCGCCTATGTGGGCCACATCAATCAGATTAGAAAACTGAAAGAACCAAAGAAAAACCCAAGCCTTCTACGATCTGACCAGTAGGAGCTTGACCTGTCCGGTGGAAACTGTCGGTCTGCAGGCGTACTATTACGCGCATGTCTGAACGCAAAAGGTTCTAAGATCACTTAACATTGTGTGACCCATCGTCAATGAATGCATCGCCTTTACTATCTGAAATACACGAGACAACCAAACCAGGATGAGAATAATAAAACATAATATAACTGTCTGCAGCAGCACGCCCTCGCGGCGCCCATCTCCATCTCCCAGTGCGCAATCATCGAAATGGCGCATTCTGCCCCGGGCCCATGAAAAGGCGCTTTTTTTTTGCCGTGGCATCATGCATGACGACAGACGTCATTTGGCTCTAGCGCCCGGGGGAAGTTGGATGTTGGTAAAATATGAGTCGTTAGTAGAGGGGATGTTGGTGCAGGAGGCTTGACATAAGGCAGACGTATAGCCGTTAATAGCAGCGCGCGCTGACGAACTCCACTTCCATACTGCACACATTAGGCTACAGAGTACAGACCTACCTTTGACCAGAGATTACATTGTTTTGGTGTGTATGTTTGTGTGAGTGGTGATGATGGTGGAACGTCTGACAATGCAGAAGCGAGTTTTGCAGAACCGCAATGAAATCGGTATAAATTGTGTCTAAGACATTTGAAGTCAC
>OLKM01000925.1:125998-200965 GCA_900291075.1 Melanogrammus aeglefinus
TGTGTGTGTGTGTGTGTGTGTGTGTGTGTGTGTGTGTGTGTGTCTGTGTGTGTGTGTGTGTGTGTGTGTGTGTGTGTGTCTGTGTGTGTGTGTGTGTGTGTGTGTTGTGTGTGTGTGTCTGTATGTGTGTGTGGTGTCTTTGTGTGTTGTGTGTGTGTGTGTGTGTGTGTGTGTGTGTGTGTGTGTGTGTGTGTGTGTGTGTGTGTGTGTGTGTGTGTGTGTGCTCTAGGTCAGGATCAGCATTGAGGAAGAAAAAAAAAAGAAAGGAGTGGAAAAAAAACCTTCTTTATCTGTCTTTCCTTTCCTTTCTTTCGGTCTATCTGTCTGTCTTTCTGTATTCCTTTCACACGCAGTCATTACGAATATATTGGTCTGCAGTGTGCTGTGCAGGCATGGCATGCTTCGCTGCAGCGCTTTGATGGGTCGGGTTTGTACCTTTTGAGTGTGGAAGATGAGAGGAGATGAGGTTTGAGATCACCGCAAGATAGTAAAAATAAATATCAAAATGTGAAGTTGGTTTAAGGACACTATGTAGATTGTCACATGTATGTTTTAATGTCATGGCGTCTTTTGGACTTTTTGTGAATTTGCAACAGTGCAGTAACTCCAAATGTCACATGGGTACTATCGGATAAGCCAGGGGGCGTGAGGTGGTAAAGGGCCCTCAGCAACAGAGCTTCCTTCTGTGCTCTTCTCTTCTCTGCTCAATATATTCCCTTGTCTGTAGCATTAAGCCAGACCATAGATCCCACTCCACTTAGCAACTTCTGAACGCTAAATTTATCATATCAACAGCATTCAGTACATTGATTTGAACTTAAACGTCTCAAGCTCGTTTGCAGTGGTCCCAGTCTCCCTCTCCAAGCATCATCCCCTCGTCAGAGACAGAGCTGACCAGTATCCGTGTGTGTGTGTGTGTGTGTGTGTGTGTGTGTGTGTGTGTGTGTGTGTGTGTGTGTGTGTGTGTGTGTGTGTGTGTGTGTGTGTGTGTGTGTGTGTGTGGCCGGCAGGATTTCCTGCAGCTCTACGAGGAGGCCCGCTACTACCAGCTGACGCCCATGGTGCGCGAGCTGGAGCGCTGGCAGGTGGAGCGCGAGGCCCAGCGGACGGCGCCGGTGGAGTGCCTGGTGGTCCGCGTGTCCCCCGACCTGGGCGAGAGGATCGCCCTCAGCGGGGAGAAGGTGCTCATCGAGGAGATCTTCCCCGAGACGGGCGACGTCATGTGCAACTCGGTGAACGCGGGCTGGAACCAGGACCCCACGCACGTCATCCGCTTCCCCCTCAACGGCTACTGCCGGCTGAACTCTGTGCAGGTGAGGCACGCCCCTCGCTGTCAGGACGGCCAATGGGAGTGTGAGGTAGGCTAGCTGGAAGGGCGACGTCAAAGGGGACCTATTGTACCACCAGGTGTGAGTGAGTTAATGAACAATGAACGCACAATAAAGGCATTTTACCATTTCAGAGAGAGAAACAGAATAAGATCCAAGCTACAAGTCGCTTACGCAATGCCAGAACTGACCTCTGACCTTTGTCTCAGGTGCTGGAGAGGTTGTTCCAGAAAGGCTTCACGATGAAGGGGTCGTGCGGCGGCGGCGTGGACTCCTCCCAGTTCAGCGAGTACGTCATGTGTCGCGACCTCATCCGGAGCCAGTCCATCACCAGCACGCCCATCCGGATCAAACAGGAGCCGCTGGACTAGACCCCGCCGACACACGGCGTAGACAGAGCCCAGCCCCAAGGCCGTTGGTGGGATCGAAACATCCTCAGTCGCGCTGGGAGGGAAGGATTGTTAACGCTAACGGCAACACGGAGTCTGGGGTCTCAGACCAACAGACTCAAAGCAGACGCAGACAAAGTGAAGACTGAAACAGGACTTCGGTCCTTTAGACTTTCTTGAGACTTTGCCAAACTGAATGAAATGAGCGCTGTTAAGTTCAGTTTGAACTGAACAGCTTCCACTGTGATTCTGATGGCGATGTTGACGACTTTATTTTCAAGTTTTGAAAAATCCGAAGACAAAGGTTGGATAAAAAAAAAAAAAGAAGCTGGTATAGTCTGTAGATAGATAGCCGGTCCATTTTAAAACGTAAATAAAAAACGTCAACCTCAATGGATTAAATACCATTTTGTTACACGTGTCAGTCTGCGTTTTGATACCAACACAATGATCAGGGCGCATGGTGGAAGAAAATGATCGAAAACCTAATTTGTACGTACCTGATGGCACCAAGCCTGTAATATAATTTGTTTTTTTTATAAACTACTTTGGAAAAAAAGTGATGTATATTTAATGTATTTGTTATCTTGTCAGGATCCTTGTTTTGTACAGTTTAATTGATATAAACAACCAAACAAAAAAGTGTCTTTTAGCATCATTACTATCTATCAACAATAACTTCATCCTATTGAAATTATCAGACTGTGCTTATATTTTAAATGCCGAGCCATTTAAAATATTTTTTTTCCTGACACACACCACCTCAATCATGCATTGGATACACACATTGGAAACAAATTGCACATGAATAAATAAAATAAAATCAATTAATATGCCACCATCCAAAGATTTTTAGCCCGACTTGCCCTAACACACCCAACAAACCGCTCTTAGGCACCCCAACACTCCCACAATGCATCCCACCAGTGACACACAAGCCCAGCTTCTTTAACTCATTTTCTTTATTTAAATTTTTCTGCAAAGGTACAAACAATAGTAAAATTGCATTGCCTGAATTGTGTCAGGCTTGAATACAGTATGTAGGAAATATAAATAGTCGCAAAAAAATTGTATCCTTCCAATGGGTGATTCTGTTGCTTGGGGAAGCACCCCGGGCTATAAACAGACAGTAAGGTAAACACACTCCACATCTTTAGTAATCAATTAGAGCTATATGCTATACAAATCAAATGTCTCTTACGGTTAAAAAAAGACATTTAAAGTGTTAAAACTTTCAATGTACACTATTCCAAAATACACCCATTTAAAAACAATCTTTCGACACTGTGAAGTGAATTCATATACAACTTACAAAGACAAAATTAATATATTTTTTTTAAACAGATTGTATTTGTGATGAGGTTCTGAAGCGTTTTATAATAGCATGTTAAGCATTCAAACACACACACACACACACACACACACACACACACACACACACACACACACACACACACACACACACACACACACACACACACACACACACACACACACACACACACACACACACACACACACACACACACACGCGGCAGGGAGAAGACATGATGGATATGAAGGAACTTTGTTTCTTTCGGACCGTAGCTGTGTTATTGTTTTGTTAGTCTTTCATCGTTTACTAGCCTGAGTGAGTTCACTGTCCGTGAGAGAGCCAGCTCCCGGTGTACTGCCACATGAATCGTTGCAACAAAGGGTTACCCAACTGTGTGTGAGTTTGTGTCCATCTTTATAGTCAGGGATGTGGAACTGTTTTCTGGAAAACGATTGGATGAATTTGTGTAGTACATAAAGACACACACACACAACACACACACAAACGCTCGCACGCACACATATAAAAATACTTACATGCATCTAGAGACGAATTGCCAAGCAGTTAAAATCATGTGTATTTTTGTTATGCGAAATACTGTGTGGATGTACTTTGCCGGGGGAAACACTGCCGTCCAGAGCTGACACTCACAACATGGCAGAGCTTTAAACGACGTTCACATCACAGCACTCTGTTCACCCTGTAGACAACTTAAATGGAGTCAAACCGAGTAACATGGAAAGAAAAGCAACGAAAAACGTAAAATGGAGACCACACCAAGTAGCTGACCAGGGCGGGCGAACAAAATTATAATCTTCAAAAGAAAACTAGCCACCTGAGGGTGGGGGGTGTGAGGGGAGAGGGTGGAGGAATATCCGCCAGTGGGTGGTGGGGGTTAGAACAGCACCCCCAGACAGAGGGATCCCCCAGCTAAACGTGATCAGGTTTGCCGGGTTGAGAGTTCATAGACTGAAGGCAGCTCTGGAGGTAAAGGGTAGGGGGGGGGCTCACGTCGACCCCAACACCACCAGCAGCGGTGTGACCAGGCCGGGCTCCGTCCTCTCACCACCCCCCACCACACACACACACACACACACACACACACACACACACACAGGGGGCTACTCTTTTAAATAAGACGTTCCACATCCCGACAGGCAGGCAGTCAGGCGTCCGCTCGCGTTGATGATGCGCCGAAAACAGCGAATGAAAGCAATCCCAGAAAACAGGGTGGGGGTGGGTGGGGGGGGTTGTATTGCAAACCGAGAGCGTCGAAGTAAAGGTGGGGGGTGAAGGGCGAGGGGGGGGGGGCACACATAGCTCCAGGACACAGGCCAACGTAATCAATGTATCTCTAAAAAAATATCTTAAAAACTGCATCTGTGTTTTGACGGGCTGGGCGGGTGGTTCCCGTTGTTTTAGTTTTCTGCGGATGAATGGGGGGGGGGGGGAGGGTCGTGGGGGGCGCCTCACTTCAGCAGGGCCTTGTAGAGCAGCAGGGACCTGGACGTCGTGCGCTCCTGCTCCAGACAGAAGATGAAGTCCCTGAGGTTGACTCTTGTGATCCGCGTGCGGAGCTGCTGGCGCGAGGAGCTCCCCCCCGGGGAGTTGCCGGAGCCGGAGCTCGAGGCCACCTGGTGGGGGGGGGGGGGGGGGGGGAGAGCAGAGGCATGGTGAGGCGCGACCGGAGGGCGGAGCCGCCATCAGAGTTCGCAGTGATGCACGCGGACCATTCCACGCACAGCCCTGGCATTATGATATAAAGCCATATCTATACATACATACTCTCACACGTCAAGGCATGTCGTTTATATACTCCCAGATGATGCAGAATGGCAACACATTAATAACCAGAGTGGGTAGAAGGTAGAAGGGCGTGGCTTTTTTTTTTTTATTCAATAGCAATATAACTTCCCCCTGGTTTGTGAAATAACTGAACCGCAAATCACAATTTCTAAAAGTTCTAGGCTCCGCTGATTTGTTTTGCCCTAGAGAGCGAGTGATGGTGTTGAAAAGACCGCTACAAGGCGTTTCAAGCGGAGAGGAACGCCTCACGTTGTATTTTGGGAAAAAAACATTATTATTATTTCCTTCATTCAGCCACAGTGATATAATGTTGATGATCAGCTAAGACGTATAACCATGTTCATGGGGAACACAAACAACTTATTTCAGCACTTGCAACAAAGACCTGTGGGTGAAATGCAGATGTCAGTTTAGGCCACAGAGCGCCGGCAGAGGAGGAGATTATACTTATGGCCCAATGTCCGAGCCGTAGTTGGTATTGACTGTTTTTCAGAGGAAAGCGTTCTGTGTTGTTATGGTCGGCATGATGCAGAGCGGCTGCATTCAGAGGGAAAATATCATTTGAACGCGGTCACACTTTCTACTTGCTACTTTGCTCAGAAAGTGCAGTTCTCACACGGCGTCTGTTTGAATTTGCAAACTTGAAGATTTTCCGTTTCGTGTTGTTTGGAGACAGGCGCTCAAACAGCCTCACCACCGACAAACAGTGGGTAACATCCTGTAACATCGCAAATACAGGGCTTTCATTTGAGGGCCAGAGGCTCAAACACCGTTGAGTTGCCTCATTCGGCAATAGATGGCGACTTGTAAAAACGGTTGTTGACATGAAAACCTTCGCCATCGCCCCTTTAAGCAGCCCATGTATCTGCAGGCTTTGGGATCGACTGTACTTGACGAGATGGGCATCGATGCACGAGATGGAACGGGAAAAAAGGGGAGATGATCGCAGACAAATGGGAGCAAAATGACACGCGCTGAGCTGAATTAAATGATGTGCACAAAGTAGGGCTGACCGATTTGGGAAAATAATCTAATTGCGATTGTTTTGACCAATGTTGCGATTGCGATTTGATGTGCGATTTTTATAATTTATTAAGTTCCTTATGCTGTTTTATTCACTAAAAAATAAATAAATCATTCTTTAGTATGACAACACAACATTGGAAGCAGTCAACATAAAAACTGCTTCTCCTTTAGGCCAGGCCGATGTGTTGAGATTAATTTATATTATAAACTTTTTTATTAAACTATTGAATTAAAAAAAAGAAAAAAAAAAAAAAAAAAAAAAAAAAAAAAGAATCGTACTGATTTCCAGTCAGTAACGGTAACAAATATATATATATATTTGCGAATCGCAGCCTTTGCGATTCGCATACCGCATTCTATTACATCGCGAGCACATCGCTCAGCCCTAGCACAAAGCATCATGGCTCCACCCGGCTTCGAGGTGTCATCACGTTCATCACACACTTTGCCGTTGGAGCGTCGCTCAGCAGAGCTTGATGACCCAACAAAACATAGCCTCCCACTCTGTGCATTCAGTGAATGGCGAGCCCAGCCTAGACCTGCACAGGGCTCAGCGCACATTTATATTACAACAGGTGCCCCGCCCTGCACTGTATCCACCGGCCCCAGGACAGCCACTCGGGGCAAGTCAAGTCAGGATTATTTGCAAAGGCGTTTATCAAGTATTGGGGCCATGGAGGCGTTCACAGGCTCCTATTCAGACGAGGTGCACTGAGAAGCTAGGAGTGTAATGTGGGCTGGGAGGGGGATTTTTTTTATTCATTTAAAATCAAAATCATCGAAAATGCCAAAAAATAAGACAATTCTAAGCTCTGCAAGGTAATACAAGGAAGGCTTTGAAAAATGCCCTCTCTCCAAAGAATTAGGAACAGTAATTAAGCTCTCACTGTGGCAATAACTCTGCCCCAGGTGCCATTGTGCATTTACAAGAAACGAGAGGCAGAGAGGAACACATGTGTGGCGGTATGGATCAGCAGGACTGTCAACCCAGAGTTAGAACCACAGACACCCCTCGGTTCGTAGCCCAGGAGCCCATTGGAAGGGAATGTTTGTACGTGAGAAGCACATGTGAATGCGAGCACAGATCCAGGCTATGTCTGTATTTTCTAAGCCTTCGGGGTGAATTGACAAGAGAACCACATTTCTTTTACTATGTTTGAAATTTGTATACATTTGAAAAATGCATCCCCTTATCTTATTTGCAATGTTTGACACAATGGTGAGCTGCTAATGCTTATTGGAATAATTAACACTAACCAGAATAGAATAGCCAGAATCAACCCCACTTAACTGATTGTGATTAAATATCAAAAACCTTCAAGGAATTTGAGTTGGGGATGGGGCATGTTTTAATTGGAGGCGGGGGTAATGGCGAACGTTCTATTTCAGATTTCACTTGTTTTGAACATTTAATTGCTCTTACCCTTCGCCGATACAGCCGAAAGGGGCACAAATGGCCAGGAGTTCTCTTTGGGAAGCCATCTTGACCGGTTATCTAAACCTAAGCTCGGGCCATTTGTGCTCTCTGCTGCAGTTTGAGCGATTGCTGGTTTTTGAGAGCTTCTGCATAGAAACACAGACGTGCTTCTGTGGCTGCCGGGGCACCAGAACCCGAGGGCTGAGCTGACATTAGAGGATAGGAATGAGGCCCCCGGGCAGGTGCTAGCACACACACGCACACACGCACACGCACGCACGCACGCACGCACACGCACGCACGCACGCACGCACAGCGAGAGTCAGTGAGAGTCTCAGAAACAGCCTGTTTCTGATTCTGGTTAAATCGACTAGTAGTTCTATACAGCACTACTGCAACACAACAGCTCCTAAAGTTCATTACCTTGCGCAGTCTTGGTATGCCCAAGGCCCCTCCGCCCCTAATCCTGTTCTCTCTCTTTCTCTCCCGCTCTCTCTCTCTCCCGCTCTCTCTCCCTCTGTCTCTCTTTGCATAGAGGCCTTTGTCTGGGGTGGCTGGGGGGCGAGCCTAAGGCCTGATATGTGCATGAGAGAATGAGCGAGGGGGGAGGGGAGGTCACATTGAAGTAGCCCTAACCTCGGGCGAGGCCCGGGGCTCTTCTCTGTAGAGATTAAATCTATGGCTGCCCCTCAGGGGGAGGGAGGGACCGGAGAGGCCGACACACCCACAGCCAGGCCCCGGGGCCTAGCCTGGCCCCCTTCACTCAACTACGGTCACCCTCACTCTAGACAGGACTCATGCACAGGCCGCTTGTAGAACGCAAGCAGACGAGGCGGGATGGCACGGTGTTTCCACAATAAACACGCAGACTGTGTGCAAACAGGACTGAAGAGAACAACACTTTTTCAAACATTGAAGCAGCATCGGCACAGAACCTTTACAATAACAATGTAGTGTTGACACACACAAATGTATCGCTGTCGAATAAGAGCTAATGCTTTAAAAACGGAGTGGAAATACAAAGCTTGTTTTGTCCAGTTATATGGTGAGAAGAGTGTGTGAGTGAGTGAGTGTGTGAGTGAGTGATAAGGCCGATTCATACCTCCGGATCCGGACAAAATTTGTCCGTCCGTACCAAACGTTGTCTCCGGGACTACCCTTCATACCTCTGTCTGGTTTCAGCGTTGTTGTGGATGTTACGCAATACATCCTCTAGAGGGCAGTGACTGTCGTGTCACAAATTACCGGCATCGACAATAGCAAACATGGGGATGATTTTGCTTTGTGTCATCCGAAATCGGTGCGATTTCTCTCCTCAAAATGGTGTGCTATTTTTACAACTCATTGCCAAAGCAGGTGAACAATAAAATAAAAAGGTCAGGTCTATAGTATAGTATAAATATAAAACAATAACATACAATATATATATATATATATACATATCAGATATTATACTACTCTCTCTATTTTCATGAATGGTTGAACTTCTAACTCTATACTGCCGCCTTGATTTCCGGTGGTATTGCGAGGCGACGGACCCACTGACGGACGAAACGACCTCCGGGACCGGACGGGAGGGTTCCTATCCGTATTTACCGTAGGGTGGGAATGGGCCTTTAGAGTGAGTGGGTGTGTGAGTGAGTGCGTGACTCAGTGAGCGATTGTGTGAGTGTGTTAGTGAGTGTGCGAGTGAGTGTGCGAATGAGTGTGAGTGTGTGACGGAGTGTGTGACGCAGTGTGACCTGTACCTCCGCCCCGGCGTTAGAGGACCCTGGTGAGTCCATCTTGCGTCTCTTTCGGGGCCCGATGGCGGCCAGGGCAGTGAGGTTGGCGTCTCGCTGGCGGATCTGAGCCTGCTCCTGCTGCTGCATCTGTGGGCCGGACGGGAAACAACCACAAGTTGACGTCACAAAGGTCAAACACAGATCTCTGCATCTTTTCATGCATTTGTTTATTTTTTTTACAGTACTTGCTCAGAGAAATTGTGCAACTAGAGTACAAAAGAGCTTCAACATTTGGGTCTTCAAAGTGAAATATCAAACTCTTGTTATAGCTGGACCCCGGACAAGCACTCTTTCCCTGCTGAGAGTATTACGTTTCTGACATCACCTTGGACACCACGTCATCTGTGGTCTGCCCCCTGCCCTGTCCTGTTCTAATGATGACCGCCCTGACCTTTCATAGGACCCCCTCTCCCCCCGACCCCCAGCAGTGCAATGGAAGAGCGGGGTAGGGAGATGTAATTGGCATGGCAATATTCACCCTTCCATAATCATGTACAATAATTGCCCTCCTCCCCCCACTTGTGCAGACAGGATCTTGGTGCCGGGCAGCCGAATCGATGCTCGGACAAAGGTCTACTGCCAGGGGCCATCGCAGTCGATTTTTATGTTTTGTGTAGGAACACATACGACGCATAGTATGTTAAACGGGGTGCGTTTGTGTGCTCTCTACTATCCCAGTCTGTCAACCAGCGTTGACTGCGTTACACACAAGACCACAGAATCCTTGCTTTATGGTCTTACATCAGAATCAATAACAGCAGGTTTATCCTTTGTGTTTGCTCCAAACATACACCGCCAGGCTCAGTGTTTGGTACGTAGCACATACGAGTCCTTAATAAAAAAGCACTCTATTCCGATGGACCTCACTGCAGACAAGAGTCTGATAAGATAAGGCAGACATCACTGGGGACCAAAGGTTGAATGATGACTTAAGCAGACTTGAGCCAGGGGCTCCTGTCTCTCCCTGTCTGGGATGAAATGATCCAGCCTGGGGTGGCAGGAGGCCATGCCCAGCAACGCCACTCTGCCGCGGACAACTCAACCCACTAGGCTGGACTAGGTAACACTTGGAATCAGAGTAGACTGATCAAACCTTTCAATAATAAACGCATTGGATCATCATATCATGTGCTCCCTCTTGACCAGGCCAACAGGTGAAAACAACCCCGACATTTAGGAATGGGATTAATAAAATGTTAAATGACTGCATGCGATGCTCCATCTCAAGGGGCAGACGCGGCCCGCGGCGTGGCCCGCGGTGGAAGCTGCTCTGGAGGACCAGGCCGGGAGAAGAGAAGGGAGCGGAGGGGAACCGAGCCCTTGTTTGTGTGGTGGGCCGGCGCTCGGGGGGGCTCCTGGGGGAAGGATCCGGGGGAGAGAACTGGTGGGCCGCTGCTATCCACATCTTCCCCAACGGTAAAGTTAGGATGGTCTGTGCCGTACAATATGAGGGCTTTCTTTTGTTTTGTGTTCCCCCCTCGGGTAGTGTCGCTGCTTTTGGTTTCCAGGTGACATTAACGTGTCTGGACTGGACTCCCCACCCCGTCGGCCCCCTGGGGCCCGGCAGAAGGACTTATGGGTAATGGCCCCTGACCTCTGGGCTCCCCAGGGCCAGCCTGAAGTGGCTCTGTCGAGAAAAACCTTGAGTGTCCTGCCCCCCTGAACCCCATCCCCTGCTACGTATGAAGCATGTGTGTGTGTGTGTGTGTGTGTGTGTGTGTGTGAATGAGTCTCTGTGTGATTTTACTGTACAGTCCAATTTATGACACGTGGTAGGACAGTGAGAATGATGCAGTGTGTGTGTGTGTGTGTGTGTGTGTGTGTGTGTGTGTGTGTGTGTGTGTGTGTGTGTGTGTGTGTGTGTGTGTGTGTGTGTGTGTGTGTGTCCCACGAAGACTCAACCACAGACTATTGTGGCGCTGTAGGGGGGAAAACAATCAATTCTTTTCCCCATTGTCTGGTGTCCTGGGATTGGTTGGTGAGTGATTCTGTTCAGGAAGCATCTGAATTTGTATTCCACTGCCCCTTGGGGGACTTGAGAATCGGGACGACTCCCACCACGATGGAACCACAGGCAGAGCAACACACAGCAGACGCCAGCGGCCCACTGGGTTCAAACAGAGGTACTGTGAGCCTTGGATGCTCAAAATCACGTGAACACACACACACACACACACACACACACCACACACACACCACACACACACACACACACACACCACACACACACACAACACACACACACACACACACACACACACACCACACACACGCCTTACCTCTTTAGCCTTAGCCTTGAGAGTCGGGCCTGTTCCGGGTCTTCCTGCCGGGCACGACTCTGGGTGGAGGAAAGAAACATGACGTTACAAAGAGCAGCTCCTCCACTCCCCCTGGAGGAACCTGGAGGAAGCTACATCCCAACCTCTTCCTAAAAGACACGCGGGATCCGTCCAGATCCTTCCCACACAGGCAATGCATCAATGAAGTGCACCCACTGTTTGAAACGGTCACGTCTACCATACCCACGCGTCAAGGCGTCATCGCTCCACATCATGTACGCTAGAGTGGGATTTATCAACGACAAACAACAAATGTGTGCATCTCTATAAAGTCAACCCTCTTTCTTTTTTGGATGGCTGGTCACGCCTCCTATTTTGTGCATAGCAATTGTAATCTAAGAAACTTCTCAGAAGTAGAGCACACCGCTCGATTTCAGTGTTTCCAAGTACCTTGGCTGCTTTGAGAAGAATCTCCCTCTCCTGGTCGTCCTTTCGCTGCTTCTCCATGCGCTCCAGCTGCTCGAAGAAGCGCAGCTGAGCGCGGACGTCTGAGGACTGCTCCGCCCACTCCTCGTCCTGGAGCAGAAAGAGAACGTCACGAAAGATTAAAAAGGAGACCCAGAAACTCTGACCCCACCTTTGATTCAGTGTGATTCTAGGGTCAGGTTGTAAACGGAGCATTGATAAGCAGAGCACAGGTGTGTCGCATCAACGCTTAAACCAGCAGATTATATAGAGAGTCGTTGACATACCTTCCCGCCTTCACCGCGGTGCTGAGCCACCGCCGACACCTTCTCCAGCAAGGAGCGCAGTCGCGACTGGGTGGCGTGGGAAATGTAGTTCACCACCTCCGCCGGCACCTCGGTCACACCCAACTTCTTGGCTGAGGACAGAGACAGGCACGGTGAAGACAAAGTAACACAGCAGGGTGCTTCCTATGCCTCTTAGTTGGTGTGGTTTGTGGGGTAAATTATAACCTTCAGACAACCATTTTAAAAACCATCTTATCCCGGGGAATTTCCTCGGATAAAGCAAAACCAAAACAAATTCAGTTGTAAAACTTTGACAAAAAAAAAAAAGACACCTCTCCATTCCCTATTGTTCATCTCCATCTCGGCCATCAGTGAGATAGTGGGTCCCTTTTTCTGATTAGTGGTGGAGCCATCAATGTAACTTTAATTTATGTTGCACAGCAGTTGTACATAAACATTGATTTTATCGTGGTTCCCTTCTCCTGTATGATTTGCAACTGCTCCGTTTACCGGTTGTGCCGCCGTAACACGTGAACTACACCCTCCTGGGATGAACCCTGTTAACCCATTTAGGCCTAAAACGCCTGGAAAAAATGTCTGTAAAACCTATGGGAGATTTTAAAATGACCCCCTAAAACCTGAAGTTTTTCTGGAAATTGAACAGAAGTGTCAACGCCTACTAAATAATTGATTTCTCAGCCTCTGTAGCAGATAGAAATGAAATTCAAAAAGTATTTGAGAGCTTATACCTGAGGCTTTCATGTGAAGTTGTGTTTATTTTTCCAAACCGGGTCAGCAATAAAATCATCCAAATCGCTTCCTTCGCTTATTTCTGAGGTCCCTCCGCTACACTCCTCTTCCGCCATTTTTTCAAAGTTCTTGAAAAGTCTGGAAAAGTCCCATGGTGCATTGCGACATTCCCGCACGTATTCTGATGCGTTTCATTGGCCAAAGAGACCAGAAATAGGTGGAAAAAAACTACCAAAGACTACAAAATGACGTAACCGCTTTCCCGGTTTGAAAGGTAGAACGACGCAACAGCGCCCCCGGTTTTAATGGTAGAAATGCGGTAATGCTCTCCTGGTCTAAATGGGTTAAACTGTGGCGGAGGGCGTAACATCTGAACTACACCCTCCTGGGATGAACCCTGTTAAACTGTGGCGGAGGGCGTAACATCTGAACTACACCCTCCTGGGATGAACCCTGTTAAACTGTGGCGGAGGACGTAACATCTGAACTACACCCTCCTGGGATGAACCCTGTTAAACTGTGGCGGAGGGCGTAACATCTGAACTACACCCTCCTGGGATGAACCCGGTTAAACTGTGGCGGAGGCGTAACATCTGAACTACACCCTCCTGGGATGAACCCTGTTAAACTGTGGCGGAGGGCGTAACATCTGAACTACACCCTCCTGGGATGAACCCTGTTAAACTGTGGCGGGTGGCCCGTGCGCCCCCCCGTCCTCCCCCACACCCTGTGTCGAGGATGCGACGGTGCAGCAGGCCGGTGGGCAGGAAGGCCTCGTCCTTGCAGGAGCGGATCTTGGTGCCCCACTAGCTCCGAAGCTGGTTGCTAGGATACGGGCGTTCTCCTCGTTGAGGTTGACCCCCGGCCATGGACGCCCACGTCGTTGATGTCGTCGTCGGTCTCTGCGCGCAGAGAGGCAGGGGTGTTGTGAAGGGAACGTACACACAGGTTGACAGAAGAGATCACTTCACACATCCTATGGGATGAGCCTGATGGCTAGAGGGTGCTCTCTAGTGGTTGTTTTGTGCAACTGCATCCCAATGAACGCTCCAACAGAAAAAAAAATAAAAAGCCAATCAATAGATGAACTCACCTTGAAACCGCCCCCTGGGTCACTCAGCTTCTTCTGATTGGCTTTGCACTGCCAAGTTGGCAGGACCTTTACCTGCTATGATAGAAGGTCCCCCTCACAACTGCACCTGCCACACACACACAATGAAATCAACAATCACAACAAGCAATTTCCCAGATTATTTGTTTGAAAACATTCTTTTGTGTGTGTGCGTGCGTGCGTGTGCGTGTGGTGCGTGTGTGTGTGTGTGTACGTACCTGGGGTTCTGAGGGTCTGGGTGATGACCATGGGCATGCGCGTCTGGACTGCCGGGAGCGCTTGTCTCCTGACACCCTATAGGGGCAGAGGACAGGCGTCACATGACAGGATCCACACCAAGACTTTACAACAAGAGAGGGCTACGTTGCCACAAACACTTTTATACTGAGGTTCAACCAAAGTTTGAATCAAATGCCTTTTACTCACAGTTGATTACCATTTACTATTAGTATTAACCCGATATATTTAAAGCACTCACAGGGCGTTACTATGTTTAAGATCAGTCATTATTGAGCAAGTACGGATTAGGCAGAATGCTCAAGGATGCCTCCGAGTAGACTGCGGCCATCAGGAGCTTGAACAAGCACCTTTTTCCTGAAGACCCACCCCCCTCTAACACCTAGACTATCCTAGCCACCAGGCTTCAGGTTTCAGAGCTTTGGATTGGATGCCTTCCATGGATCCCACACCCCCCACTACACTGAACTCAGTCCCGCAGTAATAACCCATCCCTAGTTCCGGGTTCAAACCCCTAACGCCCGCGTCACGGCGACTGAGGGTACCATGGTGGTGTTGTTTGCGAGCGGCGTGGGCGTCCTGACGGGGGTCATGACGGGGCTGTTGGGGAGCCGGGCTCTGATGGTGGAGGTGGCGGCCGGGGACACTTGGGTGGGGGCGTTGCCGGAGGCCAGCAGAGACTGTTGGTTGTTGAGCAGAGACTGGCGCAGCGCGGGGAGGCTTTTCTGGGGACACCCCCCAAGAAACAAAATGGGTTAAGGTACATCCCATCACTGGTAAAGAACAGTGGCATCAGAGCACGGCTACAAAAACACTCCTGTGTTAACGACGCATTCAATGCTGTCACAAATACACAGGTCTGAGCCCAAATCTGTAATTTGCTTCAAATAAGGATTGTTTTGGTGTTGTTGGCTTCATGTGAGCATAGTCAAAGTGATAAGAGTTATTTTCCAGATAACCTGTAGATAATGGCATAAAAGAAAAAGTATATATATCCATAACTGGATATTATGACCACAAACCGCAGCCTGGTCCAGGTCCCACACTCTTTACAAAACATTTAAAATAGATTGGCTGGCTTACTAGACCTTTCTTAACAGAGGCATCGTCGTAGGATAACCTTAAGTTACTACAGTAACTGTCTGTTATTGCTGTGACATGATGCAGTGGAAGTGTATTGTTGGTCCGCCTTCTGCCCTGGTATATAACAGTGGCAGACCCATAATAAGTGTTATGAGGGAAACTTTTAACAAACAGCTAAAAGTTTTGCTGTGTGTATTCAAAGTCTCCTTCCTGGTCGTTTCAACACAATCAGGAGCACGGTTGTCCCTGACAAATAATGTATGACCAATTTCCTTGTATAGATTTTGGTGACCAGGTCACAGGGTATCTGCAGGTTTTAGCAAGTCAAATTTAAGACTTTTTAATACCACCTTGAATGAAATTTAAGACCTAAAACACGCGATGGTGGGGGTTGGCAACAGACGCGAGCCAACTTCGGAAACGGGCGTCTTCCAGCCAACTGTCCTTGAATTTGCACCTACCCATTGTCGCAGACTAGCTAGCAAGCACAAAGAAAATCGTTTATATATGCAGCTAGCAAGAAAGAAGCCTCTCTACATGTCCTTCCTGAAAAGTCACTCAGAAAAAAAAAAAATATATATAGTCCTGTCCCTTGAGTTACAGTATTTAAGACCAGCATATGACATTTGTAACGAATTTAAGACCTTTTAAACATGAATTTGAGACTTTTTAAGGATGCGCAGACACCCTGCAGGAAATGTATTTAATATTACCAACCAATCAAATGGAAAATAGGATTAGCCGGCTCAACTCTGTTGATTTCCATTAGGTAAATTATCATTTCTTCCCATTTTTTAAACTACTCTTACAGTTTGATAAGGCACAAATTAAATGACTGCAACATAACTCAAGCTGGCATTCAGGAATGATACGCATTGCATATGGAACAAGCTGTTCTTTCTAAAACAAAATAAAAAGTTTGCACAATAATTATACATTATGCATATAGAGTATATCAAGCATATAGAGTATATAAACACTAAAAGACCATAGTTGTAATGCATTCATCATGTCTACACTCGAGATAAATATTTAGTTTTCTCTTATCACAGACATGATTCGACAGATATACTTCCGTCTTCATCAGAAGGTCGCGGTTATCTTCTGATTAAGACGGAAGTATATCCGTCGAAATATGTCAAGGGTAAGAAAATAACATCTACCAATATATGTGTCTGTGATAAAAGAAAACTATAAATATTTACTAAAAGACACTGTATGTAATTTGTGGTTGCTCTATTTCTTCCTTCAGTCTTTGTGGGAGTACCTTGAGGAAGGGAATGAGGTAGGGTTGAGGTGAGGACTTGAGTTCAGCTTGCAGGCGGCTGGTGAACTCCTCAGGCTCAATCTTCGCATCCTGGGAAACAAAGAAGAGACCGTTTAACAGGAACAACCAAACGGAAGGCCCTGACTTTACAATAAAAGCCTCATTCCGTTGAATACTAATGGTATGGGTCAAAGGGTAATGCTCCAGCCTTACGAGTAGATCCTGCACCAGGGTCTTCACATTCTTGGAGGTATCCGGGGAGGGGGAATTATGGGATGCCAGCTTGATCAGTGTCGCCAGGAAGTTTTTACATTTCTTCACGTTTTCCTGCATCTCCTGTAGTTGTGAAACATAAACATCAGAGTGCATCGGGTATTTCCACATTTTACGTTCCAGCACCAAGGCGCAGTTCATTCTCATTTGTAGATATGTGTCGAAGCCTGAAATGCAGGATACATCTTTGTTCTAAAGGCACCTTATAGAGAATAGATCATCAATATTGTTTACCTATGGTTGACACGGTGGGTAACGAAATTACAATTTGTACCGAATGCTGTATGCATTATATGCTACTTTTTATAAATAGTCACACATTTCATGAGCGTACAGACCCTTCCTTATTATGTGAAACACTTGTGAGTACAATTTCATGACCTCAAAAGGACATTACTTTAAATTTCTTCGGTTTTAACACATTTGGGTGGTGCCATACACTTTTCTCATTTCCATATAAGTTAAGATGTAGTGAAAAAATATACCATGAATAGGTAGAGCAAATAGGACAACTTTTATAAAGCAAGGCTTAAAAGTGGGTTTGAAATTCATGCATACCATGGTCTTACGTATGTGCCATTCATTTAGTCCATGACCATTAATTTGATGATATACTGATTAACTTGCACTTGACTGTTTTGGTTTCCTCAATGCTGCTGTTTGCATGATAATGCAGAGAGTTTGGCTTGCTTTGTTTAGGTTCGCAATTTTCGTTGAGGAGAAACAAGGGCCATGTGCTGCATCCTCCATAACCAGGGTCAAGCCCAAATGATGACAACGCTCAAATTCATAAAAAAGGCACGTTGTTAACATTGAAACATGAAGAACTAGATAGACTCCTAAGCTGTATTAGGTAGGTTGATGCTGTGTGGGTTTTGAGTCGGAGTTGGGACGTCCGGAGTGGGAAGTTTGGATAAATTTAAAACAATGGACAACCTTGTCGATAGCCACCGTTTGCGTTAAGATCTGATTACCTTTGGAATACAGCTAAAAAACTTATAACAATATGTTTCAATATTATGTGTTTAAATAAATTAAAAATCAGTCAAATGAATCAGTCTGTACATGATGCGGAAAAAGTGGAACTCGGGGTTGAGAAGACTTGCTCGCCGACTAGGAACTCCCAATTTGAGGTTGCGGGTTATTCATTTCTTCCTACTCCGACGTCATTAAATCCTGACTTCCGACCAATAACAACTAACGGAACACGGCGAGAGTTGCGGTCGGTGGGAGGAGGGTACGTACTTGTGACACTATGGCTGGGCGCGGCGCGGCGGGAGAGACGCCCGTCCCTGGCGTCCCACCAGCCATGGCGTGGCCGGGCTGCACACCCTACGGGCTTGGCCAGCGCGTGCCCCCCCGCGGTGATCACCGTCCCGGGCTTGGGGGGAGGGTTGCTCATCTTCCCCGAGACGGCCGGCTCCAGCGGGGGCCACTGTGATGGCCTGGTGGGAGATTGGACAATGACACAATGACGTCATGGATGGGACTAAATCCAAAGTTTGACGTTAGCAGGCACAGCTCTTAGCACAGTGGCTCACAGGGAAGAAGAGTTTTGTTGGAAGAAGCAGAGCTGTGCATTGACTCTAAATATCATGCTTGCAAATACTAGTCACAGGAATCCGATCTTATTTTTCAAATAAAATGCGAATTTGAAGAGAGTTCAGAATGGGTGGTACATCTAGCGATGCACTTTTCCTTAAATCCTGAAGTGATGACAACAGAAATGGACTTCTAATTATGTTGTTGAGGATTATAAAGGTTGTGCATTAAGCATCAGATTACGTTAACTGAAACCCTTGCAGTTTCACGTAATTCTAATCTATCGACTTCCTCGTATTGCTTCAAGAGGTTTTTCAGTCACTTTAACTTGATCTGTTGATAACCGACATGTTGCCAATACAAATGTAGAGGAGGACCACGCACCTGTACAACGGAGGGAGAGGGGGAACCGGCCTGAACCATTCTGGGCTGATTTGGGGAGGCCAGGCGGACAGTCTGGGTTGTACCTGGAAGCTGTAGGAGGAGAGGAGGTTGGTATGAGGACAAAACCGCCACCACTTGTACAGTAAAGGCCAAGAGGTCCTTTTGCTTTGTGTGCGCTGTGGGCATTTTCTTGACAGAGAATTGGTTTAATTTCTTTATTGTAACATTAAGTCTCTAATCCTTCTTAACAATATAATAAATGTGTCTATAAACATAATTGTGTTATAATTTTTCAAATCTCTCAGTGTGTGAATGCATTTAAGAAAATCTTTCATCATATTTATGTTTGAGTTTGTGTTTAATAAACATGTTATATAAGCATTTGTATAAACTCCCCCGAAAAGGTCAGGTTTTGCTCAATGTGATGTGTCAGAATATTGTGATATTTGAGGGTGTCAACATCATACAGTTGGTCCAAGTTTCATTCTTTGCCAAAAGACATTTGGGTAAAGGGGACGTTGAAGTGCATAGGCTGCTGCATGTTCTTCTCAACCACGTGCACATTTCTCCCCAGGGTGAAGTTAGATGGCAAGGAATAAAGGAATGCTGGACAAATAGGCAATGTGCGGTTGTTTGCATATAGCCCTTTTTCCCATCCTTTTCACCTGTCAGGACTAGAGGGCTGTAGTTTTGTGTGAGACACAGTATGACCAACCGTAAAAAATGTCCTCCTGGAGGGATATAGCAACCTTCCACACACACACACACACACACACACACACACACACACACACACACACACACACACACACACACACACACACACACACACACACACACACACACACACACACACACACACACAATATGCTTTCCTTACCGGACTGGGGGCACTGACTCGGATGGTGGCGCCGGCTGTTGGGGTGGCAGGCCTGGGGGAGATGTTGGACACCGCCTGGCCCTGTTGGCTCTTTGCCTGGGCCTGGGCCAGAACCTGCTGGGGGACCATCACCAACTGGCCCGTCTCAGTACGCACCAGAACCATGCCTGGGAGGAGAGGGAAAGAGACAAGCTGTTCTGTACCATTCGGTTTGAGGTGACGTTAGCACATCACAACAAAGATGCAATGATTCTGGGAGGAGAGACTATCTAGTCTTAGGTGGGAAAACGGCTAGGTGACAACCATTAACATTTTCTGAATAATCTGTCCCAGAGCTCTGCTCTGATTAAAACAGTGTAACAAATCGTAGAGGGAACATCAGTCTGTGTCTTAAAAGAATCAGTGAATGTTCAATATGAATACGATGCCGTTACAATTTTGGAGATAAGGATTGTGATGTTTCCAGACAGGGTTTGCAATAGATATTCATTTTAATGAGATAATTGGGTGACCTATATTACCTGCATCAGCAGCAGCACTGATCTACCGGCGCTTCACTTCTGTTTCCTTACCTGGAGGTATGGTAAATCCCGGAGGAAGTTGAATGGTAGTCTGCTGTTGAGGTCTGACTGCTATCTGAGGCGCAGCAGTCCTTGTGGTGTTTGCAACCAGCCCTGGCCTCTGCTGCTGGATTGACGTTGCCATTACAGGCGTTGCGGGATGCCTCACTATGGTCACCGCCGGCTGACCAACTCCGTTGACGGCTGGTTTCATACCAGCCGCAAGTGTGACAGTGGTACTTGTCACGGTCTGGCTGATGGGTGAGTTAGCTGCAGGTGGCGGAGTACTGCCGAGAATGACAGAGTTTCCAGAAACAGGTTGATTGGGCACCAACATCTTCGTATGCATGAGAGGGTTGTTGTGGTTCATGACCTGAGATGTAGTGACCGTAGAGGAAGCTACACCTTGGGTAATGAGAGGGGAACCCTTAGGGTCTACACCATTCTGGGACAAACTCGACAATGGGCTAGGGTGTCTCGGTAATGTGATTGTAGAAGCCACCGACGACTGTGGTACAGTAAAGTTAGGCTGGGAGGACATGGACACGATAATATTGGAGCCACCAGCACTAACAGTACTTATGACACTGTTGGCTCCGGCTTGTGGAGCGATAGCGGGTGCGTTCACCAACTTCACACCTCCGGTGTTGCCGTTTAAACTTTGTAATCCAGGGGAAGAAGCCCTTAGACCCGCCGTTGTGATGATGTTTGGGTTAGGAGCGGTCACTACCGATGTGCCCGCCGAACCCAGAGCAGTAGCCCTGTTGAAGCTAGCAGCTGCAGACGGAGTCGCCAAAGTTACGGATCCCGGTACATGAGAAATAGTAGGAGATGCCCCAAGTGTTTGTAAATTAGATCCAGCGTTTATAACGCTCCCGGTAGTAACGGAAGAGGTAGTAGATGCGAGTATTTTGTTCGGGAGAGCCTCATTGGCGCTAGGTTCCTGATTTAACCCCGCTTTTGGATGCCCTTGTTGTGGCTGCTCCAGAGACCCCACTTGATCACGCACTTTCCCTGAGAACTGTTTGACAGCGCCCGAAGGTCCCTCTCCTTTATTCTCGGAATACGAAGCAGTAGAAGTCTTTTGATTACCAAGTTGTGATTCCAAAGAGCCAACTAAGTCGCTAACTGCTTTCTCATCTACCTCATTGAAGAGCATGTCCTCCAGTGGGTCGGAGGCTCCCGCCATCTTTGATGTTAGACCGTTGTGCAAATCGTATAGTAGAATGTACGCATGCGCGCAGGAACGGTGTTGTTTTTGGCTATAGAAGTACAACAAATAGAATAGCCCACATTATTTTAGCGAAATGGGAAGTCATTCGTTCCTTATAATGTACGTTATGACCGTTGTGTGAATGATTTGATTCGATAGAGGCAAAATATACAACAAACTCAATAGAAAAACACGATATAATGCACAAACACGATACAAAAAGAAACATACGATATGATATAAATATAAAAATACAAAAATGTACACCTACATATTTAAATAATATAATTTAAATTATTATTAACATTTATCAAGGTATTACCCATACTTTTTTTTAATAGGCTCATAGCCAAATGCTTTTATATATATTATATAATACTCATTCAAGTCATACCCTAGCCCTCATTATTTTTTCTTGAGATTAGCTGTTTCCCTATTCGGATTGTATTGACAAACGTATCGAAACGGCAACTGTAAAAAAAAAAGAAAAAAAAAAGGAATAAGGTAAAATAGAGATAAATAATGATTATAATAGGTTAACATTTATAATACAGCTACATCATTTCCATTCCTGATATTCAAAAAGGTGGCATTCGACAGACGTAGACAAATGTATGATTTGTTGTTGCCTGCAAAAAGAATATGGAGCAGATCACCGTCCTTTCTAGCATGTGTAGCTCTATATTCCGACCGGGAGCGTAAACGCGCGATATTATGATTTCCCATTAACCCCCGCGCTGAGAACGATCCGATGGAAAATGAGGTAGCCATGTTGGAGTGGTAAAATCGGGGCTTGGAGAAGCAGCTATTGGAGAAAGTTGGAGCAATATTTTTAGATTTTGTTGCGGGGTTTGAGACCGGCGTCGAATTTCTTCTTGAGCGAGAGTGTCGGTTAAAGCGCCACGATGAGCGGAGGAACGCCTTATCTTGGCAGCAAAATCAGCCTGGTGTCGAAGGCCGAGATCCGCTATGAAGGGATCCTGTACACCATCGACACTGAGAACTCCACAGTCGCACTGGCGAGAGGTAGCTCATGGACCCACGTTGAGATATTCCCTGCTTACGTTGGTCTACTAGCATTGAACACCGCCAATATGTAATTGGCTTTCTAAATACGGCTATGCGTCCGTTGTTGTGCCAGACATGCAGGATAAGCTGTCTGGGGCACATGGGGTTAATTTCGCGTCAGTAATAAGTTGGAAGTGACAGATACTGTAGTTTGCGAACAGCCACGGTTGGTTCACAATCCATGTGTCAATCTACTTTCTTGAAGGGGGTTCAAAAAAGAATGCAACTGCAACCTTGAATGTTTATATATGGGTTACGAGCTAAAGTATTTAGCTTTATACTTCCAGGATTATGAACCATTGCTAACCCGAGCCAGCTTGTCTACATAGGCATGGTCACCACGCAGGGGAATTGGCCGAGCACAGGTGTATTGTTGAAGTTGATCACATTGTTCTCCTTTCGAAACAAATTCCCATTACCTTTACTATCTAGTATATTGTCTGCGAAGCAGACTATTCTACTACGTGTTAACAAGTTAGCCCCTGGTCCTACAGTTGTTTTTACTACCCTAGCTTAATAAAAACGATGAGCCTTAACGAGACATAACTTGGTGGTATGTCCATATCCGGCTAATCATCATTGTGGTTGGTATGACCTAACGTTTTCTAAATGTGGTGCTCGTCCTTTTCTATAGTTCGTTCCTTTGGCACGGAAGACCGCCCAACCGATAGGCCTATCCCACCCCGAGATGAGATCTTTGAGTACATCATCTTCAGAGGCAGTGACATCAAGGACCTCACAGTATGTGAGCCCCCCAAGTCAAGTGCTCCTCCGCAGGATCCAGCCATCGTCCAGGTTTGTAGTCTTATTACCTCAAAGGTGCTGTAGGTAAGATTTAAAATGGCAAACCACCCGTTGGCTATTTGGTAGTGAAATGTGCTGTGAGAATATTATCTGTCTGCCTCTGTATGAATTACGATTCTTTCAATGGTTGGTTTGGGGAATAAATCTTGCCTGTCAAAACTAGGTTTGAGAAATGGAACAATTCTCAATAACAGAGAAATGTGAAGAGGGAGGGGATGTTTTCTCTTTGGTAACTCTTGCCTACAGCACATTTTAAATCAATTAAATTTAAGATAACTCAGAGTCGTAAGACATGTTAAGGTTCAGGGGACTTAGTAGCTCTGGTTCTCTCTGTAGTCTTCCTTGGGCTCTGCTCCGCCGCCGGCTCCAGCCTCGGCCCCATTCCAGTCCGCCGGCTCCTATGGCCTCTTCAACAGGGCCCCGGCGCCTTCCTACAACCAGTTCAGCAGCGGCGCCTTGGTTTCCCCACAGTTCGGAGCTGTTGGCGTTGGTAAGAATCAGTGGGGCTGTCGTGATGTGTTCTCAAAGCCGACTGCCCACACAGACAATGCCCGTCTCAACCAATATGGGTGCTAAAATCCCTTAATCTGAACAGTATTTTGAGCATCCCCCGCTCATGTTTAGTTCTTGTTCTCCTCCAGGCCGTAGCAGCCCCAGTCTGGATCCCCTGAGGAAGAGCCCTACGCTAGAGCAGGCCGTGCAGGCCACCTCCTCAGCCCCCACCTCCTCCTCCTCCTCCTCCTCCACGACAGTGCTAGCAGCCCCCGGCCTGGCCCTCAGGAGCCCGGCCCACGGCCGTACGGCGCCCACCATGGCCAACCATGGCACGCAGAAGGCCCCACACCAGGAACGCCTGGACCCAAGGAGGGGTGAGGCTGTCAGGGGAGTCCGCAGCAGCCAGGGCTGGCCTGCCCCCCACCCCACCTCAGCAGCTCACAGCCCTGCTGTAGATAGGGCCCCCGCCACAGGGCCATTCCACTCTTTCTTTAACTCGTCAGGTGAGGCCTCTGCTCGGCGTACACCTACTCAGACATGAATGCACCACGACCCGCCCTCTACATGGTCAGGAAGGAACCGGATATAAGATGTCTCAAAGTTTCACTTGAAAGGTAAAGAGGCAAGAGTCTGACGGTAGGAGGCTCGGGCCTTGTGGTCGTGCCAGTGCAGGGCTTTTCCTAATTATTATTATTATGTTATATTATTATATATTTTATTTTTTTACCCTGAGCAGAAGACCTTCCACAGGTAAACCATATAGGAGGTTTAACTGCAGGAGATAGTACTTAATTTAGGGAAAATTATACCATTGCCATTCTACTTTGGTTTAGTTTTTAAGTTAAGCACGTGAGCTGTGGCTTACTGACCTTACTGAAGCGGATTCAACCAATTCATACAATTGTTTTGTTTTATAATTTATGCCATCAATTGTAATTTGACATCTAACAACAATGTTTTTGCCCCTTGCGCAGCAGCTGCAGGGCCCCCACCCAACCGCCGTGGGCGAGGGGGCGGTCACCGTGGTCGGGGGCGGTTCAACGTGCGCCGGGACGGGCCGGTGAAGTTTGAGAAAGACTTTGACTTTGAGAGCGCCAATGCCCAATTCAACAAGGAGGAGATCGACAGAGAGTTCCAGAGCAAGCTCAAGCTGAAAGGTACTACATGGCTGTCACATGCCCTTAAGATATTTGATTCTAAGAATTAGATGGGTGGGGTCAACCGACGCGATATGCCAGAATGGTAACCCGCCAACCTGTCATAAACCCTAATCTGTCAATCTGCTATTATAAGTAGGGATGCACCGAAATTAAAATTCTTGGCCGAAACCGAAAATGAGGAAACCAAGACCGAAAACCGAAACACCAAAAGAAATTATGCCAATTATTAGTACCATTTAGGGTTGCTTTTTTTTTTGTTTTATATTATATATTAGGTAGCGTGTGTGTGTGTGTGTGTGTGTGTGTGTGTGTGTGTGTGTGTGTGTTGTGTGTGTGTGTGTGTGTGTGTGTGTGTGTGTGTGTGTGTGTGTGTGTGTGTGTGTGTGTGTGTGTGTGTGTGTGTGTGTGCATATACACACACACACAAACCTAATAGATAGGCTACCTAATATTGCGTTGGAACACGCAAGACTGGTAACCATAGCAACGCCGGTAAACAAACCCCGTGAAGCCGAACCCCTACGAGAGCTCCCCGCGCTACGGCCACCCGGAGGCGCACAGAGCTTTGGGCCGTGATACAATTATATTATATACGCACAGATGAATAGCAAATACTGTTGTAATGTATACATATTCATGTCACAATCCATAAAGGGATCTGGTTTTCAGAAGTCTTATTGAGATCAGAAGGCTGGCCCTTCCAAGGTCATAGAAGCTCAATGGGGGGGAGATACAAGTTCCTCTCACAGTGGTTCTCAAATGGGTCTGTTTTTGCATGGTTGATCGGCTTTGCTGTACATCCCTTTGTGGGATCCCGCTGACCATTAAGAATTGATGTATGCTGCTGTCGTGTCGCCCAGACGATAAGGTCGTCAAGACGGAGAAGGCGGTGAACGGAGAGGAAAAGCCGGACTCTGGTTTGGAGACCCAAACCCCGGAGGGTCCTGCCGAGGAAGAGGGGGATCCTCTGGGACCCAACTGTTACTACGACAAGACCAAGTCTTTCTTCGACAACATCTCCTGTGACGACACCAGGTGAGCCCCACACCAGACATGCAGCCACCGGCATATTCAGGGCTCCGGTATTGGCATCGATCTTCTGATCCTTCACATTATTTTTATAATTTATGGAGTTGAGCCATTGGCACTTTGTGGTGAATACCATGTTACATTAGGGCTGGGCGATATTGCAAAAAATATTATCACGATTATTTTTTCGTAATAGATCGATATCGATATTAATCACGATATATAATATAAAATATATATATATATGTTTTTTTTTTGTCAGGTGAAAGACATAACATTAGGTGAGGGACATGGCAATAAGTGTTCACATATAAGACAGAACGGACGAGACAAAAACATACAGGAGGTCGTTGCATATTTTTACATTGTTGTTGCTGTTTTGGAACAGCCCCGCTCGCGCTGCTGACAGCTGCGGTAGGACGGCGGGCAACACTTGTTGTTGCGCGCATTTTCATACTTTCTCTGTAGTCGCTGGGATGGTATGTTTTCAGATGCTGAAATAAATTAGTTGTGTTTTCCCAATCGTGCTGGCACCAACCGACGGCATAATTTACAGACAGTCTTATCCTGTGCTTCATCAGTTTTGAGATAGCCAAACCACTTCCATGTAATGGACGTCTTGTAAACTTTTTTATCGACTACTTCATCCTCCGTTGTTCCACTCATTTTTATTCTGTCGCAAAACGCTCCTCCCGTCTTTCCTTACGCGGTGCTGGAACGGGCTCAAACGCACACCAGGAAATGGACGTGTATTTAGACATTAACCGCAAAACTGCGATCTGACTATTGTGTTTATTTCTGCTGTTTTATTTTTATTTTTTTTAAACTTTTATTTATATATATATCTCGAGCATTTATGTCTAATGCTTATCGTCGTAACCGACGTGGGTTTTATCGTGATTAATAATGGTAATCGAGTTATCGGCCAGCCCTATGTTAACATTGTCAGGATACTGGTATTACCATGTGAATTTGCATTGTAGGATGACAAATGGTAGCCGAGCATCAGGACCATGTAACATTAAATGAACAATTTTGTAAAGTGATTGACTTGTACTATGTTTCTATAATATATCTTTATCACTTTTACAGAAAGGCGAACGAGAAATCGGGCATTTCTGTTTTCCCAAGGTACGGTTTTATCCTAGAGCTTTTGGTTTTGGCTGTTTTATTGTTTTATTGTCGCAACAGAAAATCAAAATTTATTAAGGTTCTGATAAATAAAATGTATCAAAAATAGAAACTTAATGTATGAAACTCAAAGTCCTTTAAACAAAAACCAAAATAAAAAAAATATGAATTAAAATATGAATTAATCGGCTGATACGATAGTTTGGAAAATGCCTACTATCGGCCGATATGATGGCCCGCCGATATATCGTCCGGGCTTTAATTATGGCAGCAGTCAACAGATCTTCATCACTAATTAGCCCGTGCTGGACAGCCAAACTGCTTAGCAATTTTCCAATAGCAGGCTGATGGTAGCAGGATCACTAATCCCCCGCTGGGTCCCATTTCTCCTGCAGGGAGCGGCGACAGACCTGGGCAGAGGAGAGGCGGATGAACGCGGAGACCTTCGGCATCCCCATGCGGTCGAACCGCGGCCGCGGGGGCTACAGAGGCCGCGGCGGCGGCATGGGGTTCCGCGGGGGCAGGGGGCGCTCGGCCAGCCGGGGGTCTTTCGGACCTCCCCACGGAGGAGGATACAGGGGACTTTACAGAGGCAGCCAGGGGGGACGGGAGTTTGGAGACCTCCCGGAATTCAGGGTAACGTGTTAGCCGTTCTCCCCGCAGACCGCTCTGACTAGTTATTGTGTCCCGATCTCTAATGAGACGGAACAGGATTCAGCCTCACGAATGAAGTTATCAGTATGCTACATAAAACGGCAAAAAAGGTCAAGGCTCTTGCCTGCTAAAGCGATGGCCTGATGGCTCTGCATGGTGGTAACCCCTGGATGTGTTTCTGTTCCAGAAGGACAGTAAAGTGGCTGCGTAGCCCCAGAGAGGAAGGATCCACGCAGAGGTGCAAAGCACCTCACACTTCGTCACAGAGAAAGAAAAAAAATTCAAAAAAATGGTTTTTGCTTTTTGTAACCTTGATTAAAAGAATGAAGATTGTGTACTAGCTATATATTTGTCACCAGCACTGGGGTAGACTGCTCGAATGAAGCCTTCCTTTCCTTATAGTTCAAAGACGCCTGTCCATCGGGAAACAAACTGATGTCCCAATTTCTGCTAATATTTATATTTCCAGGGGACTGAAAAGTTGTGTGCAACTCATATTTCATAGGGATGTTAGTATTTTTGTTCAGACTTGTGCTCCAAACCATTTATTTTGTTTTAAAGTAAGATAATCCCCTTAAATGTCACTCCCAAAGTTAACTAAAACTCAGAATTATTTTCCTTTCTCCACTTTATATTTTAACCTGTAGTTAGTACCCCATTAAGTACCCTCGCTTCCAGTCCTGGTTTTCTTTATTCACCCGATCCTCCAAACAATGCTGCCCATACTGTTTATATGCCTTCTTTTAGCTCATGTTCGTATTTACTTCTACGGGATAGAGCGTCACTACTGGTCGCATTATGGTATAGGAAGGCACTTCCTTTAACGATTTCACAGGCTCTCTGCTGTCTTATTTGTTCTACTTGTTTTGTAACCAACCAGGCAGGCCATAAGGGGCCATGTGTCAATGGTCAATTACTACAGCTAAGCCCCGCTGCTAAACATGCGGCCGGGGTGAGATGCAGTAGCTTGTTCTTTTGATAGTTTGGTGTTAAATGGCAAGCTAGAGCAGATCATCTCAATAGGCTCCCCTGCCAAAAAAGCCAGTTGAAGCTGACTGCACTTTGTGAGTGGGGAATTGCGTGTTTTTATTCTTTGTACCATTATTTGTATTTGGAGAGGTCTTATAGGCACAATAAATTGTATAAACTGTTGGGATTTCATTATTCCCTTGTATATCAAACAGCAAACGGAAAGTGCACATAGTAAGGCCCGTTTGCATCTGGATTTAGTACCCTGCACAGTAAACTGCTTTTCCTTTTAGAAAGGACACTTGCTTGACAAAATGGTACTGTGCGGTAGTTGACAGTGGTGAAGTTTACAAAAGCGATGAACAGAACTATATATATATATATATATATATATTATATATATAGATATATATATATATATATATATATATATATATATATATATATATATAATCAAATAAGCAAGACTATTCTGTATTGATGTAGCAGGTTAATTTTCCTAGCGGTGTGGATATTTATTTTGGAAACATTGCGTGCTTTGGCATTATTGCATAAATGTTGACATGATTCAATTTTTCCCCAGTGTATTAAATAATTATACCATTAAACAATTTAGTTGGTTCAAAAATGTTAAGTTGTACCACAGCATCTCTATAAGTAAATGATAGGGTTTAAAACCCCACTGCTTATGTCCTGTTAATGACTCGCTTTGTAATTGTACGTCTTGATTCTACTCCTCTTGCTTTATTATGAAGATGTCTGCATACATTTTTGCACAGAAAGGGGAAAATACTTACATTTTCGGGAAAGGTGTAAAGTTGACATGCAAAGCTACCTTTAAAGTATGTAAACTATACTCAGAAATGTGCAAAGCTTTTCTTGATCTGCCTTAAAGCTATACAACAACTCATGATTTTACTTAGGAACTGAGCAAGATGAACCATTTTTTGTATGATTAATTAAACAACCTTAGTAATTGAAAAGCAGTTTTTACTTGGCCACTATGACTTGATGGCTTATAAAGTACTTATTTATTCTCTGTTAAGGCAGTAAACACTGATTACAGTTTTACACATGGAAATTTGGATGATGTCCACATTATGTGATCCAACAGTAAAACCCATGTTTAATAATTCCCCACATCATATGGCTGTGATTAGATGTAGATGCCTAGCCAATTTGTTTGGGGGTCTAACTAAATGCTCAATTGTCCCAAGAATTACCTGAAGGTTCTTTTCAACTGCTTCAGTGCTACAACACATTTCACACCCTTGGCAGAAAGTAGCCCTTAAATGTTTATTTCTCTATTCATGTGTTGTTGGGATGAAAATGTTTGCAAAAAAAATATGATATGGGCAAAACCAAAATGTTTGACACTAGGCTTGTTGACAAATGAAAAACTGAAAAAGAAAAAAAACGAAAATGTTTGAGCATTGACTGTTGATGCCATGGCCAAATACAGATGTGTGTGTGTGTGTGTGTGTGTGTGTGTGTGTGTGTGTGTGTGTGTGTGTGTGTGTGTGTGTGTGTGTGTGTGTGTGTGTGTGTGTGTGTGTGTGCGTGTGTGTGTGTGTGTGTGAGTGGGTGTTGAATGCCTGACTTATAATAAATCACACAAACAGTGCTGTACAATGGGCACCACACTGCATGGTAGTTCTGTTTAATGTGATCAAAAAGGAGAGATTCTGTTGCAATAACTAAATGCTACCATGTGGAGGTTTTTCTCCGACAGGCCACAGCCCTGACCTGACCCTGATGCCTCCACTGCTCCGTGGGGTGCCAGCAACACCTTTTTGTCCTGAAACCCAGCATGATGTGTGCTGCTCTGTGGTTTTTGGTAGACCAATGTTTTTATCAAGAGCATACAATAAACAGCAATTCATTACAATGTGGTGTGTTTGCTTTGGTCTTCTGATTCTCATTCAAGGTACCTTTAGGCAAATGTGGGTACATTAAGCCGTTTTATTTGTATGTTTTACGAAAAAAAGATTTAGAATGTCAGTTGGTCAATGGCAGTTCAGGCTATGTATAATACTTTACTTTTGTTATGTATATTTGAATTAATATTTTGTATCTATAAATTATATGATAGATATTTAGATTCATTTATACTATCTGGTACCGGTCTTGCTAGTGAAATTAACCGTGCATATATTGGGATTATAGCCGTTTTGACAAAGCAAAGCATTTACAATTGTTTGGGCTCGATTGTCACCCAAAAAATAAAATATACTTACTGCAAACCAATAAATAAACTAAAACAAGCAAAGTCTCTTTTTTTAGACCACGTTTCTTTTCGAACATAAATGGATGGATAACTAAATGATTTAATATCTAAATGATTTAATTTGACGCATTGAAATTTGTCATTTGTCCATTCCATTTTGGATTTTAAAACGGGCCATCCAGCAGAGGGAGATGGGGACCGGGGCCACGACCCACCCCAACCCATGGACCTCAACCCCGATGGTATAATTTATCAACCGGCCGCCAGGAGTAGTGCAATCTTCCGCAAGCCAGCACTGTTAGTGGCCAAGTCTGGTATTGCAGTTGGCGGGCTGTGGACGGGTCCCTCGATTCATAGCGACCCAGAAGCAGATATCTCCTTTCACTCCAATACAAGCGGGGAACAGTAATGTGTCTTCGCATTTTTTTTCTGGGTATCAATCAAAGTCTCATAATTATCTGTACACCATGTACTAATAAAATGATAGTTTTCTCTTTTCAAAACGCTACCTCAAGCGTTTTATAAGCCGTTTGATTTTATTTTATTGCAGGAGAAGGAGAAGGAGGGGTGCGCTGCTGAAAGGAGTCGTAGTGAAACAAATGTTGTTTTGGCCCGGTCTCCCAGAAGGCTCAGTGCACGGCTCCGTTAACTTCTCGTGTCCAAGGTTTTTCCTTTTACTTAACATGAAATACGTTTATGGTTTTTAGGCAATGTGGTGACTTTTTTTATCACTAAAAGTCGCAGAGCGATTTTTAGACTGGTTCAGTTGTTGGGCGCACTCTGCTTGCGATCATTGCTTATACTTCTACATCCGGACATCATGAAACGTACACTGCGCGTCATGCAGGAAGGGCGTACCTAAGCTCCCATGATGCGGAAGAACGTATATCCTTGATGTTGCCCTGTGCAAGGGAGCAGTTGCTACGTTTACACGATGACGGTCTGAACAGAAGACGCAAAAGTGGCGTCGCGTCTTCACTTTTTATTCCGCGTTTAGTCGAGCGTATTCGGGAGGAAAATCTGCGTGCATACGGTGACGCAAAAGTGTGTGGAATTCGATTGGGTATGCATGTCAGGCGGCTAGATGGTGCTGAGATACACTATCACACAACACCGCCATGTCTGACCGCATGCGTTGAATCTTACTTCTTCTCTTACCTACGCCGCGAAAACCCAAAACATAATTATAGATCCTTCTCTGTTCATTAATACTATCTGTACATTTCGTGGAAAGACTCCTGTAAGTTTATTAGAGCTGTCAGAGCAGCTTGACGGTCCGACGCATGGAAATAATCGGACATGTTTGTTTATTTTCCTTGTACTGCCGCATGTATGTGACGTAAACGCGTACGCGACGTGAGCAGATCTGAGCAGAGTTTTGCGTCTTGGCAGTTTAGACGGAAACGCTACGGCGGGGCGTATCCGCCGTCACCGTCTAAACGAAAGGCACTTCCGATAACCTATTTTGTCGTTTTTACCCGCAAGCGTCCTCGTGTAAACGGGGCCTTAATAGGAGTGAATGGGATCCATGTTTAAATACACTGAACTTTTCTTTATAGGTCCATGGTAACTTTGCGATTTGGATGAGCCGACGCTGCTCACACGGACCTAGCGGTGACGGTGACCACGGTAAGGTATCGGAGTGGGGCATGGGCAATCCGGTCTCTATAAATTGATGATCATGCTGACAATCTCCCATTTTCCCCCTCAGTTGAGAAGATAGTCATCGATCCATGCGAAAATGACTGGCTGTGTTGCTAACAATTGCGTGAAACGATCGGAAAGCAAGGTGTCCCTTTACAGGTATGTGAAAGATAATTTCTAAACGAATAATTTATAATAAATGTTAACTTTATCGTCAAATAACAGTTTTATTCCGCCACACTGTAAGCATGCTGTAATCCATTTGGATCTTACGCTGGTACATGCAAGTCGCAAATCTCCCAGCTTTCTGGCGGCATTTCCTTGGTCGTCGTACATTTCCCGTTTCTCATTGGCTATTCATTGTTATTGTTAGCTACATTAGCCTCTTTAGCAAACCAGCTCGAAAACAACACAACTTTACATTGTATTGCACGCACAGCAAGACCGACATGCATTAATTGGGGACCGGCATAAAGTAGCAATGTAATCAAGTGTGTAAAAGCATTTAAAACCTTCATTAAAATGACCAACGGGATACAAAATACAAAGAAAATAAATCTATATGGGCGCAGCCATTTTTGTTGACTAGTACGTTCGGCCTCATGGTGTGTTCCTGAATATTCGGACGCCAGCCTTCCGAGTTGCATGTTTATTGTTAGCCACATTAGCCTCTTATTTTCTTTGTATTTGTACCACGTTGGCCATTTTAATTGTAAATGCTCTTACACAATTGATTACATTGCTACTTTACTCCGGTCACCAATTTATACATTGCATGGTCTTGCTGTGCGTGCAATACAATGTAAAGTTGTGTTGTTTGTTTTCGGGCTGGTTTGCTAAAGCGGCTAATGTAGCTTAAAATAAACAAGGACTAGCCAATTTCATGACACAATCACAAAGATGAACAGGAACGCTATAAATGCTTCGAGACTGGAAACTATGTCCAAAATACAACTTGGAAGAAAGCTGGACTCCGAGGAGTCAGCGAGATTTACGACTTAGAACTTGCACGCACCGGCGTACCATCCAAATGGATTACAGCATTTTAGCTTGAAGCCAAGTTATTTGTTGGGCTTAGCGATCAGGTTAGCGATCTATTTTTTAACTTTTGATTAAAGTGATGTGCACATTTGTTATAAACACACTATTCTATATTGTTGTATGAGCGTACATATTCACTTAAATGGTTTATTTATAATATTAAGGAGGTGATACAAGCCGGTTTAACAAGTCATTTACGGAAACTACTCGCATTATTCTGAATCGGTTGATCATTAAAGTGTAATTCCGGCGAAAATTGAACCCAGGGTCTCTTTCGGCACTAATGCCCGGAGCAATGTTACAGCCCAAATGGCTTCCATGTTATTGGCTAGGGGCAGTTTGAAAGCTTCCAAATCAACATGACTAGGGTCCCTAGCATAAAACAAAGCATCAACAACTTGGCTAGCGTACCAGGAGTTTATTAAAAACTCACTCACTCACTGACAGTGTAGGGCAATGCATTTGACATTTCAGATTCTTCAGTTCAATTCATTTTACATTTCTGCATTTTTAGCAATGCTTTGCACTTTTCATGCACTTTATTTGTTTCCAAACGTTTACTTTTTCTTTATTGGTGTGCATGTTTACATTGTTTACTCCATTTAGACTTTTGAACTTTTTTTCAAATTCCTTCACTTGATTCAAGCCATTTAACGTTTCTTTGTCTTAATCTATGTGGCTTTTATTAAAAAATAATTTCAAACTCACTTTGCACTCCAGCTCTCACCGCATTTTCTGCAGGAAATGCATTTTCTACTGATAATTAAATTTTAAAATAAAAATAAAATGAGGCAATATTGATATTTCAATAATTAATGCTGCACAAAATCTCACATTTTATTTGTTTGATCGTTGAAGATCAAAAAGATAACCTTCATGTTCACACTGACAGAATCCTACAGATTAAATTAAATATTATACTAATGACCATTGCAAACTATTGGGATTACCAGAATGCCATCACTTTATTTTATTATATTCTGTTATTACTCAGATATTAATGGAATTTGTTTATTTCTGTTCCACTGACTATTTGATTAATATTTAATTAATATTTTTGATTAATATTTTATTTTAAAGATTTGTATTTTGAAAACATACAACATGCCAAAGGTACATATGCAGCAGAATGGTCCTTATACTTAACTTTATTTATGTAGCACCTTTCGTGACATACAATGCAGCTCAAAGTGCTTTGCACAACAAGAGACTCGTGTCTTTTTAGAGGAAGCGGGATTTAAAATAAATAGATGATTATTGGGCGTTTTAACTTGAGATTGCACTAATAATATATTTACTATTCGATAGTGTTCCTTCCTATTGTTTTTTTAAATGACTTTGAAATACCCTTGAAGGTCATAAACATAATTTCTCCACAGGCTCCCGCTCCGACAGAAGAAAAGGCTTGGCCAGTGGTTGAAAAACATCAACCGCAGGACGTGGATACCAAATACGTCTAGCAGAATCTGTGCCCGCCATTTCACAGAGGACTGCTTCACAATCAATCGCAATCTCAAGCCAGATGCAGTCCCCACCCTTTTCAGCAACCCTGGATCACCATCTAAGGAAAGGGCAGTGCTTATTAATTTGAATCAAGAACACAATTACTGCAAAGTCTTTCTAGATGTTGCAGGTGTTGATGAAGCTGATGAGGTACAGGTTAATGTTTCGAAAGCCACAGAGGTTTCAGTTATTGTGGATGAAGCTGTTAAGGAACAGGTTAATGATTCTGAAGCCACAGCATCAAACGATGACCATTATTATGCAATGAGGAAATCTCCTATATCTTTCAAAAGACAGGCAGAAAATAAAATGGGATCTATTAGAAAAAAACTTAGATTGGTGCAGCAGAAGAGCAGGAAGAAGAAGAGTAGGAAATTTAAGATAAAAGTTTCCTGCCTAACTCAGGTCATCACTTCTCTCAAAGAGAAACTGCTAATTTCTAGTGGCTGTGCAGAGATGCTGGAGAACTCCTTCAGTGGAGTCCATAAGACCTTGCTCTCCAGAAGGGGGCAAAGTAAAAGACTGAAAGTGTCGGAGGAGTTGCGCTCATTTGCAATGACTCTGCACTGTTATTCCGCCAAAGCTTATTATTTTGTGCGTAAAGCTTTTGACCTTGTACTGCCCCATCCCCGACACCATCCGGACGTGGTACAGCCACATTTCTGCGGATCCCGGTTTTACAAAACCTGCGTTTTCTGCTCTTGCATGTCATGTGCAGAACAGAATGGTTGAAGGAAAGGAGACCCTGTGTGCTCTCATGTTGGATGAAGTGGCCATTCGAAAGCATGTGGAATATGCAGCTGGAAGATTCCATGGATATGTGGACCTTGGCTGTGGCACTGTTGATGACAGTCTACCACCAGCCAGAGGTGCCTTGGTCCTCATGGTTGTAGCCATCAACGACTCCTGGAAAATCCCTGTTGGCTACTTCCTCATTGACGGAATGACTGGTGAAGAGCGTGCCAACATCATCAGTGAATGCCTTCATCGGCTCCATGCCACCGGAGTTCGTACAGTCTCCTTGACGTGCGATGGACCATCATGCCACTTTTCCATGCTGAGAGCCCTGGGAGCAACATTGGACGTCAATAAAATGAGATCCTCTTTTGCAAATCCTGCTGATCCATCACAAATGGTCCATGCGCTTCTGGATGTTAACCATATGTTGAAGCTGCTCAGAAACACATTGGCCGACGGAGGTTTACTCCGAACTCCAAATGGTGAAATCCGTTGGAAATACATTGAGGAGTTGAATAAACTTCAAGAGATGTTCAAAATGGCTCATGTACGGTGGGAGAAACAGAAGGTGAAGGTGAAGCTTGCAGCACAGGTGTTCAGCAGCAGTGTAGCAGATGCTCTTGAGTACTGTAACACACAGTTGCATCTCCCACAGTTCAGCGGGTGCGAGGAGACAGTGAAGTTCCTGAGAACCATTGATGCCGCCTTCGATGTCCTTAACAGCAGGAACCCTTTGGGGAAGGGGTCCAAAGCCCCAATGAGGATATCCAACAAAGACCGGGTCCAGGAAATCCTGCTAAAGGCCGAAAGGTCACTATTGGAACTGAAAGACGGCAAAGGCAGGCTATTGCATTTAGGCCCGAGAAAAACTTGTGTAGTTGGCTTTATTGCCAGTTGCACAAGTGCATGGAATATTTTCCTTGAAGTGGTCATCCAGCCAAACGCACCATGCAGTTACCTCCTCACCTACAAGCTGAGCCAAGATCACCTTGAGCTTTTCTTCTCCTGTCTGAGAGCATGTGGTGGATTCAACAACAATCCCACATCAAGACAGTTTACAGCTGCCTACAAGCGTCTTCTTTTGTCCCAAGTAAAGACAAGAACAGGCAACTGCAGCCTACGGGATAATACCACCATCACGGATGTCACACTTTCTGCAGCGAACACCATGCGCAGGTTTGATCTGAAGCCCGTGGAGCATGGTGACCTTGAATACCAGCACTGCCCAAATGTTGATTCTATGTCCGACTACAAGGATGCTGCAATCAACTATATTGCTGGCTTTGTGGTCCAAAAGCTAAAGGAAAAGCATACCTGCATGCCTTGCGCTGACGCTCTTACTTCAGCCACCGTACATCCCTTCATTCTGTTAAAGAGTCGTGGAGGTTTGGCAAAACCATCTGCCGGGATAGTTGCTGTGTGCAGGGAGTCGGAGCGCTGCTTTCAGGGAATTTTGAGAACAACTTCCGGCAAACTCCCCCAGTGCAATGGTATAACTTCAGCCATTGTCACTCAAGTACTGGAATACAGTGCTGGTAAGACATTGTTCCCTCAGCTGCACAACCACATGTTCGAAACCACTGTTGAGGACAATCATGTACATCTTCTGGTGAAAATGGCATCCTCTTTATATTGTAAAATAAGGATGAGCCATCTGGCAAGACAGAGTCTGAATAAGGACTCTGTTAGACATAAATTCACAAAGCTCATCCATTTTCATCACCAGTAAACCACATTACTGGGAAGGATAGAAAGATTGAGTGATTGATAGATACTTTATTGTTCCCAGGGAAACTCTGTAGTAGCAAACATGCATAATACCCCCCCACACCGCTTTTTTTTTTTAAAAGTGGATCAGTGGATCATGTCGAGCATACCTTAAACCACCCTCCAGCCAATAAGATATGTATTTGTACAGTTTAGTGTAATACTTGTAATACTATTTTTGTAAATATAAATTTATGCCCATCACTAAATTGCAAGCTGAGTTTAACTTTGTCTATTATTTTTTCTTCCCTATTTTCTATTTTGATGGAAGCCTATGGTTTAGTATTATACTTATTTTCTTGTTTTAATGTTACGTGTATTTTTGATATTAAAATAAAGAAAATCAAAGTCTATGGTCTCGTATTTATATACATGTTTCATGTGTTTATATGTTTTTTACATGTTGTGGCCTTCTGACATTACTCCAAGAAAGGTTAACCTTGCAAGGTTGAGGACTGGGTCCCAGAGCTCGTCCTGACCAGGTGACTGCAACCAGCTACTGGGTTGAGAAGAGGGAGCCTGTGGGGAATAGATTGGGTTTTTTCAGTACGGTGTCCTGAGGGAAAAATAATTCAAACAGGTGAGATCACAATACTTGTATAGCTGGAAAAATCTGTTTGAGTAGTATATGTAACAGTAAGGAAACTGTTTAGGTAGCAACGGCGTGTGTGTGTGTGTGTGTGTGGTCAATTTTCCGGGTTTGTAACTAATAGTGTCACGAAAACTGCACAAATTTCCTCCAGGATGGTATTATTTTGTACAGAAAACTAAGACTGACGTTTCACAGGCGTGATCAACTCACCAAAATCAGCGAGTCTGGCGAAAGATCAAAGAAACCGCGCTGAATATACTTTCTAGTGCCATACGGCAGCGGAGTGATTAGGGACTGTTGCAAAATTGCAACATCTTTTTTAAATTCTTAACTCACTGGAAATTCATCCTATCATCACAAAACCACTTCCGATGTGTTTATGAACTCATTTTGTAGTTCCCACAACCCTTTTTGTTTTAAAGAAAAACCTTTTAACTGTATAGTCAGTGCATGTATTGCATCCATATTTAAGGCTCTTTTTTTTTAATAGCTCACTTGTTTTTTTTTCTTAAAAAGGGTGTGGTGAACTCCACAATGAGTTCATGAACACATCAGACGTGGTTTGGTGTTGATATTACAAGTCGCTACTCAAATTCGAATATCGTTCAAAAGTTCATTTATTTCAGTAATTCAACTTAAAAGGTCATACTAATACATTATGTACACTCATTACATGCAAAGTGAGATGTTCCAAGTCTTTGTATAATCATGCATATCACTCACTCAGTACTTGGTTTGGGCCTCTTTTGCATGAATTACTGCAATGCGGCGTCTGTGCTATATCTTGCACCTATCAGTACTTGGTTTGGGCCTCTTTTGCATGAATTACTGCCTTAATGCGGCGTGGCATGGATGCTATCAGCCTGTGGCACTGCTGAGGTGTTATGGATGACCAGGATGCTTCAATAGCGGCCTTCAGCTCTTTGGCATTGTTCGGTCTCATGTCTTTCATCTTTCTCTTGGGGTTCAGGCATGGGCGTCAGTTTGGTTTGAAATGTGCTGGGGACAGAGACGCATTCGGAAGTACATTTTCAGAAGTGCTGGGTACATTTCCTCTCTTTAGTGCCGCCGGTAATGAAAGGTTCTGAAAGACGGCATACCCTAATTACTAAGAAATAAAATGTATACAAAATCTGTCTGGCAGGTTTTATGAAGAAAACGTTTCCAAAAAGCATCGGACATATGACCTACTATGTTCTGCTCCATGTATCCAATGTTGACAACAACGTGACATGATATGGCTAAGCTATAACAACATAAACAAGAGGAGCTAGGAAAGGAAATTAACTGCGTGTTTAAGTTCAGAAGGGCCAAACGTCTGGCTACACACAACACTACAAAAGTCGTCAAGATTGAAAAAGAAAAAAAATATTTGTTTCACAGCTGAACGCTTTATCACATCATGAGCTGGCTGTTCTCAATTCACAACACGCATTCCATTAAAACTAGCCTACATCAGGCATTCTGACCAAAACGCAATCCCCACAATTAGTCCAGAATTCAAGCAAAAGACCAAAAGTCACTTTGTGTCAACAAGAGACTGACTCCTCAATTGCAAGTTAAAACAGCCGACCACTTGAATACAAAAAACACAAAAGATCTCGCCACAGCACCAGCGAATCTTAGGCAATAAATATCGCGTCTTACATTATTACCTATTTATGTGGCGGTGGTCTGCAGATGAATCCCGTGGTGTAGCCTACTACCACATCCATTTAGTTAAACAGGTTATCATTCTGATACTGTCCATGGTACTAGCAACCTGCTCTGGTGCTTTTTACCTATGTATTAGGCTAAAATGACTTGATTGTCTGATGCCTCATCATCCCAGCCAAAGAGTATTGGTATTATTAGTAATGGCTACTTGCCAAATTGAAAAAATAACTTCACAAAGTGTGTATTTTTCCAATGTATTTGTTATCATTCGTTGCGTTGATCAGCAGAATGCTCTGGGGTTGATAAGGTACCAGACCGCGGAGTGATACCGATGACGGGAATCAGAGGCAAAAAAAACCAATTTCCTTGACAGAGGTCAATAAGGTGGACGTGAGCATTCCACTGTATTGAGAAGAGCCGTATAATAAACAAAAAAAAAATTGACAGCTGAACGTTAGGAAGGTCCATGCAAGTGAATGGAGCAGTCTACAGCATTGGGAAGAGCCGTGTAATAAGTAAGGGATAATGTATAGAATGCCGGTCATTATCGGGAAAATAAGCCCCGACAGGGCGAACAGGACCCCGACGAGCAGCGAAGGTGACTTGCTTCCCACTGAAGCGGGGCTTAATTTCGATAATGACCGGCAACGTTCTATACATTATCGAGCACCGGCAGGCCGAAACGAATCGTACATGTGTTCTCCCACTGAAGCGGGGCTTAATTTCGATAATGACCGGCAACGTTCTGTACATTATCCCGTTTATTACACGGCTACGTGCCAAAACGAAAAAAATACTTCACATGGTGTCTTTTTACAATTTATTTGTTACCAGCATTCGTAGTGTTGATCAGCAGAGAACTAGTCCGCCAAAGACGTTGACGTCGCTTAGCAACCGAAGACGCTGGGGTTGAAAAGTTACCGGACTACTTGAGGAGTAATACCAGAGACGTCATTATAGGCAAAAAGTCCTTTGTTTTCCATGCCCATGCAATGGAACGGAGTGTTTCACGGCATTGAGAAGACCCGTGTAATAATCCATAATAATCTGGACTAACGATTTATTTTTCGAATTGCACACCCTCCCCTCCATCCAATCAGGAATCACAAAAGCCACGCCCCCCCCTGCTCGGTGCGATGTGCTGTGAAAAACTGTAGCTACAATCAAAGCATTGCATACCAGTGCGCATTGCGCAGAACAAGCGTGCACACGTTGACTGACAGACGGGCCATCCAACCAAAGTTGTCTGAAACTAATTCGATTGGTCGGCCAATTTTTAGCCCCTACTCCTTACACAGATGACCAAATTACGTCATTGATATGTCAAATTACTAACGTGATCAATTACTGTCTAATACTTAACCGATATACTCAGATTTTTATATTTTTGCCACAAAACGAGCCGCCCGGGATGGTACCTTTAAATTATTATTATTTTTTTTTACAAGTGGTGGGGACAAAATGAAGCTTTACGAAATCTGGTGGGGACGCGTCCCCGGCGTAATCGACGCCTATGGGTTCAGGTCAGGCGAGTTTGCTGGCCAATCAAGGACAGTTATCCCATGGTCATTGAACCAGGTTTTTGTAGTTTTAGCAGTGTTGGCAGGTGCCAAGTCCTGCTTGAAAATGAAGTCAGCATCCCCATAAAGATGGTCCGCTGAAGAAAGCATGAAGTGCTCTAAAATGTCCTGGTAGACGGCTGCGTTGACTCTGGTCTTAATAAAGCACAGTGGACCAACACCAGCAGATGACATGGCTCCCCAAACTAACACAGACTGTGGAAACTTCACACTGGACCTCAAGCATCTTGTTTTCTGTGCCTCACCAATCTTTCTCCAGACTCTGGACCTTGGTTTTCAAATGAGATGCAAAATTTGCTCTCATTCTCATTCAATTAAAGCCCATTTCACAGATTCGTCTGTGTGTGGTTGCTCTTGATGCACTCACCCCAGCCTCAGTCCAGTCCTTGTGAAGCTCTCCAACACTTTTGAAAGGCCTTTTGCGCACAATCCTCTCCAGGCTGCGGTCATCCTTGCTGCTTATTTACCTTTTCCTTCCACACTTTGCCCTTCCACTTAACGTTCTATTAATGTGCACTTTGCGAACATCCAACTTCTTTTGCAATTACATTCTGAGTTTTTCCCTCCTTGTGGAGGACGTCAATGATGGTTTTCTGCACAACTGTCAGGTCAGCAGTCTTCCCCGTGATTGTGAATCCTACTGAAGCAGGCTGAGAGGCCATTTAAAGGCTCAGGAACTCTTTTCAGGTGTTTTGGATTAATTAGCTGATTAGAATGTGACACTTTGAGCCTACAATGAACCTTTTCACAATAATCACATTTTCTGAGATTTTGAATTTGGGGTTTTCATAAACTAAGCCATAATCTTCAAAATTATAACAAATAAAGGCTTGGAATATCTCACTTTGCATGTAAAGAGTCTACGTAATGTATTAGTATAACCTTTTAAGTTGAATTACTGAAATAAATAACTTTTGCGAAGTATTCTAATTTTCTGAGTATGACCTGTATATAAGAAAAAGTGAGCTATTACAAAATAAAAGCTTTGAATATGAATTAGCCTAACTATACACAATGATCACGTATGCCTTTTAAGTGGTTTGGTGTTGGTATCTATAAAAACAAGTGAGTTATTACAAAATAAAAGCCTTACATATGAACGCAATATACAGTGCGTACTGTACGTAACTCACATATATATACTTACATATATATATATATATATATATATTAGGGCTGGGTATTGCCAGGTACCTCACAATTCAATTCAATTTTTTAGGTCTTGATTCGATTAGATTTTGATTTGATATTGATCCAATTGCTTCGATATTGATTCTATAATACGTGCAGATGACAAAAATACCTAAATATTATTTAGAATTAATCATTTCAAAATGAATTAACCATTTCATTGTGCTTTAATTAGCAAAAAGGGAATACACCATTGTATAGTATTGTTCCTGTGCTAAACTTGCAGGATAAAAGTAATAATCATAACATGGACAAATGTAAAAGGGCATGTACATTGAAGTATACTTGCTTCTAAATTACAATTACTGAGAATGCTTATATATATTTTTTTTAAATGGAAGTAATTTATTTAAAAGAAAGTCTGAATCGAGAATTGCAGTGCATTGATGAATCGATATTTTTACCAAGTCCTAATATATATACTATATATATATGTGTGTGTGTATATATATACTGTATGTGTATGTATATATATATATCTCAATATCTCAATCTATCAGTGCACTGGTAAATAGTCTTTACCCCACCATCACATGAAATGCAACTCCACGATACATGGATTACTATCGGAGACGTGCCTGGAACTCACCAATGTTGGGACCATTCCAAATCCTGTGGATCACATCATCAGCAAAATAGCTAGGAGTGCTACTTGGATTCACGCAAGCCACTGCAAACGGGCATCACCACTCACTCCAATGGTCAGATTTGATCCAACCCCCTTGGCCGTCACCCCAACACTGAAACCAGGGTGAAGTGCTAGTATCGCACCGTTACACACACATTCATGTCAGAACCAGGCCCAAAAGAATGCCTCTGGCCTGGGGAGAGATGAGGCCAGAATCGACATTGTTCAGAATGGACACCATGTTGGACCATGTATCTAATTGGGTACTATGGTGTGTGATCGTTTTTTCAGGTGATGTTAACTGATTTTGTACTACCTTCCGTAGAAGTGAATGGTGGCATAAAAATCTGGACTGGGAGCCCATGGTTGTACATAATAGATTGCAAACATATGTTGTGAACAAGGGATCATTTTTAATCGTTAAGGGTTTACTTTGTGATTACAAATAATCAAAGGTGAAAGTGTGATGGAAAAATACATATGTTAGTCTACCTTTTAGTCATACAGGCGTTGTTTTCCATACCGTGTATTGCTTTGCCAACCTGCTTTTCCTCAGCGTCGTCTACGTATTGACCTTTGTGTGGAGTGTTTGTTCAAAGATCTGTCAGTGGCTACATTTTTTGCATATATTAAGGGTCCATGGTTTGGATAAGTACATTATGTTGTTTCACAGAGCTACCATTGAGTCCATAATACGTTATTGCACCACAACATGGTTCTCTAACTGACCGTAAAAGCCAAAGCATAACTCCAGAACCTTGTTAAATGGGCAAGGAAAATAATGGGGATTCAGTCCCCATCCTCCTTAAAGGAGATTTTTGAGGACACACCTTTGTTTTAAGATAGCCACAGACCCAGCCCATGTCCTTAACATGGAGTATGAGCTGTTGCCTCTGGGCAAAAGATACTGGCTCCCATTTTGCAGGCTAAATAGATTAAAGTTCTCCCTTGTACCGCTATCAATTAAGATACTTAATGGAGGGAGCTTTGCCTGATCGACAGTACAATAACTGGTTGGGCAATAGTGTAATATAACTAGTGGGCAGTGCAATCATCCTTATGGATTATTTTTTTATACTACTTATTGGAGGAACTGTGTGTGTGTGTGGAGGGGGGGTTGGTGTGTGTGTGTGTGTGCGCGCGCGCTTAGAGCTATGTCTTTTATAATGGGTTTCAGAGTGGGGGTGATGCCATATGTTTCATGTGGGTCTATGTAAAATCTTTGTGTGTGTCAGATGCTCTCTGTGCGCCCAAAGCAATTTTTTCTCGTGAGAGAGACAATTAAATACTTACTTACTTAATTCTGCACAAGTATTGCATGCTTTTTGCATTTAGAGATCTCATCTTTCCTAGCAGCAATATCTGTTCAAGAGAACTGCCACGATGGCAGTCATTGTCTCGTGATCCCACACTTGAGCCTGCACCTTGACATTGTGAAAAGGCTTAAGACAGGCCTTTTATATTTTTTGTTCATCACAGTCTATCTTATTTATGATACAATGCCTTACAATGCCTTAATTAAACCCCATCTCTTGTTTGCAGTGACTGGAAACTTCAGAGCATATTTTATGTTAAATTAGATAATCTTTTTTTCTCTCAGATCCCAGTCCATCATGCTCCTCTACTTGTTTGCCATCATCTGCCCACCATCATGCCTCGTGCATCACCTAAGCGCCCTGCCAGCTGCATCTTATCCCGTTACTCTAGCTCTTTCACAAAAGTGACAAACACAAAGGTAAAGCACACCTGTACCTCCCCAGGTGATTAACTATAAGCATTTCCTTTGCTAATGCTCCACCTAGTGTTCAAACACAAAACTGCATATATATATATTTACATGTCACTTGTACTGCATGAAATTCTCCTCCTTGCTTTTTAAGCTCTCCATAACATGCCCCCCCCCCCCCCCCCCCCTTACATCTTTGACCTCCTCCGGAACTACAGCCCTACTGGTGCTCTGCCCTCTTCCTCCTCCATGCTCCTCACCACACCTCCTACACGGCTGTCATCCATGGGGTCCCGAGCTTGGCTAGAGCTTTGCTTATCTATACACACACTCCTAAGTATAAGTCCATTTTGGAAAATTCCATACTTTGCATGGCAAGGTTTGTACGCACTCCTTATGCAAAAATATGTGCTTGAGTACATCCCTCATTTATCAACAAGGTTGATATATATAAATCAGTTGAGGAGATAACACACAAAGGTTGATAAATGAGGCCCCTGAAAACAGAGGTCCTAGGCCTCCCTACGCCAGACCCCTCCGCTTCACTCAGGAGCCCTCAAAAGCCTCTGCAGCGTCGCCCGAGGACCCGGCAACAAGGCCCAAGCTACAGTGCCTGGACCTTTCGGACCCGGCTGGCGGGGCTGGGGGTGCCCAGTGCCCACCAGAAGCTGGCCCTTGCGCAGGCCATCCGGCGAAGCCTTCTGATGAAGGCCGGCCGGCCGATCCGGTGCCCTGGACTTCCGAGCGGTACACTGGCCTGATTGTTACCAAAAGCTTTTTTGATATCAATAAATACCCCTACTGCATTTTTAGTTGAATGGCGTTTGTTATTTCCTCAACTTCCTTCCTTTTCTAAGAATGTGTCTTGTCTATTGTTGTCGAAATCCCCACAATTAATTCTTTGACCAATGTCCTGTCGATGTCATTAAATCTGTGGACTTTTTGTTTTTACATTTTCTAAAAATATCGAATATTTCTGTATCCTCCACTGCTTTGAGAAACAGCAGTTGAGGAGCTGCTCATGCTTTCATTCTTATGAAAAAAAGATATTATTTTTAAAGAAGTACAATGAAAGCAGTGGAAGCTCCTCCACTGCGCGGTTTCTCTGTATTACATTACATATAATAATTATATTTCTATATATTACACACAACACATGCATTAAGCTAAAAATGGACAACGTCTTCGTTGCTTATTTTTAAAGAGATTAAATGGAGCAATAGCATCTTTGCCAAACATATACCATGACATCAAACAGCTTCTCCATCACACAGCTCAATGTGTTGCTTATCTATAATATCTTCCATCTAGACAGCTATTAGTACATTGATGTACCGAGCTAAAGAAGTGTCACAGTGGAGTGGTGGGGTCGTCACAGAAGCAGGACATTGGATTTATAGTAACTTCCCACACTGAAAAGATTTCAAGGAATCCTCTGTACAATAATGGATAGCTTTGAAGCCGCTCGTCATCATCAAAATAAATGCTCGCCATGTCCTTTTTCTGCTCCCATGGAGAAGGCAGACGACACACAAATTATGATCAAGGTCAAACCAAATTTGGTTTATTTATAAAGGGGAAATGGGAGGAGTAAGTACTCGGATTGCCAGAGTTTGTTCAGGCAGGCATGTAGTCACACAGAGAGTGTTTGAGATACTAGATTACAGGTGGGTAAATGAATGCTCCAAAAGAGAGAAACTTCTTACAGTCATCACTTTCTGTCACTCTGATAGAATTAAATTTGTCCTGTGCTGCTCTCGTTAACCCTCACATTTCTGTGGTGCAGAATGTTGCGTAACAAAAATATGTTTGTCGACGGGGACGACTGAGTAAGAAAGTAATTGCATTTCCTCATTTGAGAAAAAAACTGTTGGACCACTTGCGTGTTGATCCGACCAGACCGCTCAGGGGCCAGACCTACACGGCTAAGGACGTTTTCCGAGTCTTCTGAAGTCTCATGAGAGGTGTCCCTTAGAGCGTAGCTTTCTGATGAGCCCGTCAATGGATGGGAACGTTCATCCGGTGGGTTCTTCTTTTCAGTCAGCCATGTTAGGTTCACTTTGAAGCTGCCTTCATTTGCCCCCCCGATGTTTTGTGTGGTCGGAGCTACCAGTCTTCCCTCATGTGGAGAGAAGGGGACGCTCTCCGGGGCCCTCAGGTTCATCTGCCTTGCTAGCCCGCTTGAAAAGTCATAAACTACTTTATTGGGGATGTGTGCCCAAGAGAGCAAAAGGTCAGCCAAATCCCTGGGGCTTCCTGCTCTAAGAAGCCCCTTCAAGCTGTAGACTATGCCACATGGACAGAGTATTGCCGCCCAACCTCCTACAGGGATAACAGATTGTGTTCAGTTGGAGGAACAAATGACATAGGTTGGAAAAACACAATAATAGTGATGTGTCAAAAAGACTGCAATACACAAACCTGATGCGCCCCATATTTTTTGGAACACCTTCTCAAAGGACTCTGGTGTCTTCATCTCATCTTTCAATCTGAAGATGAGGTCCATCCTTGATCCTCCCGGGTCCAGGTCACACTCTTCACATAGTTTTCTGACCACCTCAACCTACATGAGAAATAACTGGTTTAGCCATCTCCTCCCTGGTTTTACCTCAGTCTATAAAGGAAGTGACTATAAGAATCCACACAGCACAAACCTCCTGATTCAGGAGCTCATTCAGGAGATGGTCCTCGGTCACGTTCCACTCAGCATTTTCTCCTGGAGTCTTGGGGGTTTGAAATTTCTTAAACTCTGTGTTAAGCGCCACTGCTGACCTCCTGGTTCTTTTACCTATCCATGGTGCCCAACAATCAAAGGAGGGCGAAACAGAGTATGGATTCATTTGGATACCTGAAAGATTAAAAACAAAAAGCACTAAACACTTTTGCCTCCATACAAAAAATGATATTGCTGTGCATAGTCTTCAGAAAATAACATGTCATGTATATCAAATATACAACATATGTAGATTACTTGTCAAAAAACCAAGGGCAATATGTTCGTTGGAAACAGAATCCCAGAAGTCCTCCATGTTCACTTCCCCTTTGTAGTCATCGGGTGGGCTTTGGAGGTCACTCACTGCAATACATTTTCATAGGATGATCATACAAGTGTATAAATGAGAGCGACCATGGAAAAGTATTTATACTGTATGAAAAGAAATATTTACCTGTCTGATGGAAAGCCCCTTTTTTGTGAAGGTCCATCACCACAATGGGAGGGTGGTCACCGCAACATACACAGCTGAAATCATAGCTGTGGCTGGACATGGCTTCAAAATGGAGGTACCCGTGCATCACACTATCAGCTGGAGGGAACTTGGTCTTCGTCAGTTGTTCAAGGGACTGGACAGCACTCCCAACAGCCTGATTAGCCTTACAATTGCAGGATGAAAATGTTTAACTATTTCAGTTAGCAGACATACACAGGGCATTGTATTAACTAATGACATAAAATGCTAACCTGGAGCTGGTACCTCAAAAACAAACAGAAATGTAGTCCGAGGAGGAGATAATCATTGAAATTGTGAACTCCATCCGTGAACTCCTGATATCGGTAAATCATGCCACAGGCCTCGCATTTCCTGCAAAATGTAGAGACATCTGGGGATTTGAAGTGGAGAGGGTGTTAACCATTTACATTTGACCACATCATTTAAACACAGAGATTACTTCATTGTACTGCTCAAAAGTGAAAATAAGGCAAAGACATACCCTGTACAATGCCATCAATGGTCAGAATCTTGGCCTTTTCCGTTATCACAATCGGACGACTTAGAGAAACAGCCCCGGGGCAGACAGTGCAGAATTCTTCCTCTGGTATAAAGGATCGAGGGTAGTCTCTCATGTGTTTTCTAAGGTGATCTGGCAGTGTCGTTGGAAGCCGCTTATGTTGGGAAATATATTCAACCATTTTTTTCAGGTCTTCTCCTTCGGGTGGATAGCGAGTGAAATCGTCCTCTGACACACTTGTGTTTTCCAGAGTACCGGCGTGAATAGGTTGGTTCTCTGAGATGTACTGGCTGGACCTGACCTTTGGTAAGACCCCAGGGCACTCCTGGCAAGAGTGCCACTTGGCAATGGATTTGTGTTGACACGATTGTCTTGTTTTGCTGCAGTGACGCTTGGCACTATCTAAACCTTCACTGTGTACATTCGACTTTGACGTTACTTCCATGCAGGTGATGTTCAGAGTGTTTTCGTAGAAGATGCCGATTCAAGTTTTTTTTGCGGATCCCTATAGCACACCTGGGACAAGACACCACAACCTTGCTTCGCCTCACTTGCGCAGTAGCCACTTTTGCATCCTTAGAACTTTGGACATCCTCCATAATGTGGACCTGGTTCTCTGTAGCATCCCAACTACTGTGGACATCCTCGATAATGTGGACCTGGTTCTCAGTAGCATCCCGACTACTGTGGACATCCTCCATAATGTGGACAAGGTTCTCTGTATTTTCCTGAGTACTGTGGACATCCTCCATTATGTCAACCTGGATCTCAGTGGCTTCCTGCTTACAGTGGACATCCTCCATATGGCCACTGAAAACCATGTTGACATCCTCCTCATGGTCTGAATTGTCTGTGGGGGCAGCCTGATCCACCACTTCAAGAACTTGAGCGAAACACTTTGCCATATGCTTTAATAATCTACATCTCCGGTCGAATAACAGTGTACAAGAGGGACAGTGGAAATGTGCTCTCTTCTTCCAGCATTCCAAATTACATTTGTAGATGGTGTAGTCTGGAAAATAAATGTATTTCAAGTTAAATCGCAAATTTTTTGTTTCAACATGTTGGTTTGTTTTCATGGTTCAGTGGTCAATGACCTTTTGCTTTTATTTGTTTCATACCTCCAGCCTCTTTTATTTGACATTATACAATAAAGGTTAAAGCGTCAATACTAAGCTTTAATTTTGGGGTATTTTGATACATACTCCTTAATTGAGAGTGGGCCGAGTGGAAGGAATACATCAGGGAATACCTTTGAGCTGGACTGCTCGTAATATGTGTCCTTTCAAATGTTTGCAGACCCTACTCCTTATGGTCGGCTTGAATTTATCCGGACTGCAGAATGGGCAGTGGATGGACGTACAGCAGGTGACACAGTTTTCCAGGGGAGGTCTGACACCCGTCTGCTGGACTGTAATGTGCGGACTGAACTGGAGTAGATAGATCACAGAACAGGGCAGTAGAGTACAGATGGTGAAGAGAAGAGAGATGAGATTTTGGGTAATTGAGAATTATGTAAATTAAATCAACAAACCATGCATAAAGAAGCAATCACCAATTATCCCTAACCAGAGGTTATCCCAAAAGCTCTGCCATCCCTAAACGTTGGCTCACATGTTGCAAAAAAAAATCAAACAATCAAGATAGCGAATTATCCATAAACAGACACGAAATGGTTTCTACAAATGCATTTCTGACTTTGGGCACACTTGGCACAATACGAATCAGTCACATTCCACATGGTAATAATGTTTTGCCGACCAATATATCGATATTAACAATATCTCTCTACATACTACAACATGATGTATCCACCAAGACGGGATGACGCAGGGCTAAAGACATAAATAAATAAAGTTTACCTTGTCCTTAAATTTCGCCATCTCTGGAGGAGGGATAGGTGGAGAAAAGCGTTGCAGAATAAAGGAAATTGTGTAAAAGTTTAATTAATTAAGTTAATTATTGATAACAAACTTGATTTTTACTTTATTTAACATGTGCCAGGTAGCAAGATATACACTTCAAAACACATATGTTAAGTAGCTAGACGAGGGATATGAATTTGCTAAAAACAATACAAAATGCGATATAAATACTCACAGTAGCAGGTCTTCCCCTTTTTTTAAACCTTTTTTATGTTAAATTAGTCGTACAACGTCGAAGGTGTCGCAAATCGTCGAAAAACGTAAACAAGATTGTCAACTGGGAGTGGCCAACTGTGCCGCAAAACATCGAAAAACGTAAACAAGATTGTCGATTGGGGCAGTTATGGGCCGACTGTGACTCAACATCGGAAAAAAGTCGAAACCTCGACTTGCCAAGCCGCATACCCCGACTCCAGCTGAATGCTGGGTATTCTCGTGACTCGTAGGTCTACGTGGAGGACCAGCCGCAGGGTCGTTCACAAACTAGTTAGGCTACGCCCTCCCATACTCAGTTCTGTTCGCTTTGCATTGGTGGAAGTGAGTAGGGCCCGGGGGAGTGATTAAGTAGAGGCCTTCAGATTGGACAGTTTTACTTTAGAGTTACCGTCATATTTTGTATTATTATATTATTTTTTTTTTTTTACCGTTTATTGTTTTATAGGGACAAACATTGACAGATTGATAAAGTTCTATATTGAACAGAAAGAAACACTTGGTTATACATACACTATACCACAGCATTGGCCTACTGAATGCCACAGATATATTTAAAGCATTGGACTGAATGCCACACAAATATATAATTAAGTTTCTGCACGGTTGCAACGTTTAAAAGTTCAGGGAAAAGTATATGCTTCTATGGTGTTGCTTAGGCCAATATCCTTTTGAGGCAGTGTTGTTTCTGAATATTACTGTTAAGGGCCAAAAATGCTTACTATCATACATAAGTCACCATGTCTTTGGACACATTTGTATGCAGTCTCATATTAATACACCAGAAATATAACAGAATGACAATCCTGTTCATGAAATTCATCGATAGGCCTATTTATGGAATTTAGGACAATACTTAGGAACATTGTTACCGGTTTATTCAATATGGCCATAACTAGAAATATTTCAGTATTCTATATTCAGTATTCTTCGATAGTAATCATTCCAGTTGCCACTAGGTCAGGGCTTTCGTCTGTGAGTGTTTATATCTAGACTAGACCACCAGAGAGTCTGAAGACGCTATTTCAAAAAAGAGGCAAATGTGAAAAATGCCCCCACATTTCCCCAAACAGTATATAGTATAGGGACCTTTGAGGCCAAATGCAATACAAGAGTAATCAGCCTTCATCCAACTTTATACGTTTCAAAAACAGAAAACTTTATCAGACGCATCAATGTTTTCATTATGGTCTTTGTTGTAGTCAATTTCAATAGGAGTTTTTCCACCTTAACACTACCAATTGGCCTCAAGCATGTCACAGTGTCCAATGTCGCAGGTACCACAGCGTTGGGCAGTCTAAATATAATTTCCTTGACACCGTTATCTGCCAATAACACCTCAGCCATATCATGTACCAGTAGTTGAGGTGTCAGTTGTTCAGGTGTGTCGACATCAACCAGATGCAAGCTGCTTCGGCGAACAGAGTTGTTCAGGCAGAACATCCTCTGTTCCCCTTGCCCAACAACAGTGTTAAGGTTCCCTTAAGCCCAGTTCAGACCAAAGATTGATGAATCTTTGGTCTGAACTGGGCTTTATATTGCCTCATCAACTTTTGATTTTTGAAGTAGTCACAGAACTGGCACCAAGTCATGAGGGCATCTGGATTGATTAGGGCATTGAGACACAGATGCTCACTGATCACATCACCACTCGCCACCTCACCGTTGACAATGTCAATCACATCTTCCTCCACTGGGAATGATCCCCAGCATCACTGGAAGATGCAGACAAGAAGACAGTCTTGGGTGTGGTGGCATAGCACCTTGCCCGAATAAATGAGGCATTGGCCACCACATACCACTGGCCAAGGATCAGTGGTATACTACCCTAGACTGTGAGAAGCAGGAATGCAGTCTTATCAGACACAGCAAAAACCCTCTTCTGCATCACCTGGCCGGCCCGGCCAGGTGATGCCACTCTCCCACTCGCCACTCTCGCAACTCTCCCACTCCTCCACCAGCCGATAGTTGATGTTGACCTAGGAATGTAGGTCAACATCACAATAGACATCATCGATGTCTATTGAATCACAATAGACATCAATGCACAAGTACCGTTAATGTCTAAGTACAGATACAGCTTGTTAGGAAGCAAAACAATATGCTACTTTAGACCTCATGGTTCACAACTTCCAAGCTTTCAGCCTCCCATATTTAGCACAAATATGGGAGGTTTTCAAAAACAAGAGCCAAACAGTACTTCTCAATTTCAGCAATTATAGGAAGCAATTATAGGCATGTTTACTTTGAAGATGTTTCTTAGATGTTTCTTGTACCCCCGAAATAACATAATACAAAGCAATTAAATGTTTGTGTGTGTGTGTGTGTGTGTGTGTGTGTGTGTGTGTGTGTGTGTGTGTGTGTGTGTGTGTGTGTGTGTGTGTGTGTGTGTGTGTGTGTGTGTGTGTGTGTGTGTGTGTGTGTGTGTGTGTGTGTGAGAGAGGGTGTTGAAAAACTGATTCATAATAAATCACACAAATAGTGCTGTACAATGGGCACCACACTGCATGGTAGTTCTGTTTTATGTGATAAAAAATTTGAGATTCTGTTTCAATAACTGAATGCTAACATCTTCAGTGTTTTCTCCGGGCCTCAGCCCTGGCTGGTCCTGATGCATCCACTGCTCCTTGGGGTGCCAGCAACACCCTCCCCCTGAACCCCTGCATGACGTGCTGCTCTATGGTTTTTGGCAACACAACGTTTTTAACAAGAGCATACAATAAGCAGCCATTCATTACAATTTGTTGTATTGTGCTCTACATTCACGGTACGTTTAGACAAATGTGGACAATTGGATAACGACATTGTTGTATTTGTATATTTTACATTTGCCACCAGGGAAAAACATTTATCTACAGAGTTTAAGATTTAAAATGCAGTCAGAGGGCTATGGATAATACTTGATTTTATGTATACTTGCATGCATATTTATTTTGGTAATACTGTACTTGGCAAGCATTCTGATCGGCGGCTGATTAGTTTACGTGCTCTTTATCGCAGTGGGTGGAGTCCAACAAAGGAAGAGGTAACCCCTCCATCTGCTATTGGCTAATCCCGGTCCACCATCTCCCATTGCCTCACTGCTCTGGGCTGTCAAATATCATCACTTTACACACATAAACTTATTTCCGACCAAGGTTTAATTTGAGGGGACCGGTATCATCTCGGCACCATGGGACTTACAAATGATCCAAACTATCAGAAACTGGAGCAATGGTACAAAGCCAACGTTGGAAACCTCAATATGAGGAAAATGTTCGAAGCAGAGAGCGATCGATTCAGCAAATTCAGGTAAAAGAAACAAGAATTGCTACTTTCTTATCCGTGTCAGAAATACTATCGGTTATTGCCAACATTCCCAATGTTCTGTAGCAATAATAATAATTATTATTATTTATCGTCAAACTATAACAAGGAAATACAAGACAGAATGTCCTGTAGCCTATGTTGGAAACTGTGAAGACGATTTTTGCTTGGTGAACATCTTGTCCCAACATATATACATATAGTTCGTTTTGGTGAAATGTAATATTTCATGTGACACGGAGGATCCACTTAGTGTTATAATCGCGGATGTTCTTTCGCCATTGGACACAACACTGGCGACACTGCTTGCATGAGATATTGTGACAAGGTCATCCTTTAAAATATACACCTCTCGGTTTTCATTTACAACCGAAAGCTGTTTCAAAGTGGATCGTCAGGAGATAATCATTGCGGCTCTTTTAAACCAGTACATTGACTGTGTGAATCATAAAAACGCGTATAGGCCTCGTATAGTTTGCTAATAATACTAGCTTGCTATCATAGCTAGCTGACATTGACCCACTAGTCTGCAAGTAAAGTGGTCAGTGGCAGCAATATTTGGGTATTTTTTGCTTTTAAGACATGGATCTGTGCTACATAGTAAGAGATCTCAAGCGGCCAGTGTGCCTGGTTTCAAGAAAATATTCCCATTAAGGTCCGTCGGCGTCTACGTGCGGTCCTGCACACCTCGGCGCAGAACCACTGTGTCTGTCTGCCTGCAACTTCCCATGTTGACAGCTACGATATATCGCATGATTTATTCACTGATCTATAGATAAGTTATTATCTCAATTAATGTCTCCATTTTTTATTAGGATAATATTATATGTTTAATAAAACAACCGAACAATTTCTTATTATAGCTGTTTTATTTTTTATTTTTTATGTGGCCGTTTTTTTACGTTATACATAGGCGATTTGGCTCCCAAATCAAATATCCGTACCACCTAATTTTGCACTCTGTTCTTGTTTGTTGTTCAACAGTAAGACTCTTGCAACTGACGATGGAGACATCCTGCTGGATTACTCCAAAAATATCATCAACGAGGATGTCATGGCTATTCTTTTTGCTATGGTAACCATCCATTCATGCTACAGTCTTCTTCATTGCTTGTGGTTTTAGCAAGAGAAAAGGCGTGGCGCCCACATTAGCCGTGTATGTTAGGGATGAAAGCCGTTTGTGCCAACTGTAATAAAACATAAGTGTGTGTGTGTGTGTGTGTGTGTGTGTGTGTGTGTGTGTGTGTGTGTGTGTGTGTGTGTGTGTGTGTGTGTGTGTGTGTGTGTGTGTGTGTGTGTGTGTGTGTGTGTGTGTGTGTGTGTGTGTGTGTGTTGCTAATGCCTATTGCTTCAACCAACAGGAGATTCTATTGTGCTTGTCGGGACCTGACCTTCTTGCCTTCCCCTCGCTGGGAAAATGAATGTTTCTGCTCTATCGCTTCTCGCTTCTTCCAATCAGTCACTGAACTAGGTCAACCTGTGTCAAAAGCAAAACCTGAAGCATACCCTGATTTTGAGAGTCAATAACACGTATTTCAGGACACAATCACCAGTCCAACTACAGCAGTGTCGTTGTTTTCACTTATTCTGATAACATCTCCTGGAAGGCGGTTGCAAAGCACGTTTTAACTGAAAGGGACTCAATGACTTCCTCTTCCAAATCGAGGAAGCAAATATTGGTCAACGGACAGCAATCGTCTGTCTTCACACACATGCCATTGTTGAAATGCAACCGTATGTTATAAGGTTATGTTTGGGTTGTGACTTACACAATGAGAGTCGAGCTGCCAAGTGTGTTGCAGGTATTACACACATTGTTCCTCTCCCCCCCCCCCTTCCATACAGGCCAAGTCGAGGGGAGTTGAGGAGGCAAGAGAGAAGATGTTCTCAGGGGATAAAATCAACTTCACGGAGGTACTGACAAATGAATAAAACGAACACAACCAATGGGGCACACTAAAACACAACTCTCATCAGGCCTGCACACCGTCTTATCTAGTGAAGTATACTAGAGTATTGCTAACAATAGGCTAATGCTATCTGCCACATTCGGGGTGATGACAGGTTTAGTACTCTGCCTGTGTGAGTTCCTGCCAAATTAAGAATGATATCTGGCATTGAGAAAGACGGCTGCCAGACAGTAGACCACTGTATTGTCTGGGTCCCCGGTATTCTCAGAGACTGAGACTACATTGTGCTTAGTCATTCAGGCCAGGGGACGGACACACGCGCGCACGCACGCGCACACGCACACGCACACACAGAGAGTAATGCAATGGTGTTGCATAACCCTTGCATCACAGTGACTGTGTAGTTTGTTTGACATTGTAATGAAAGGGACCATGATATTCAACATACATGACCGGTGAGGTTGAAACTTAAGGCAAATAGATCCGGGTCTCGTTTGTATGAATAACGTCATGTCCATGAGTTTGTGTTGCATTTTCGAATAACACCAAAGAGTGTATACCTTACTTACTGAATAATTTCTGTGTATGTAGGGTCGTGCTGTTCTCCACGTCGCCCTTCGGAATCGCTCTAACACGCCCATCCACGTGGACGGCAAAGACGTCATGCCAGAGGTCAACGGGGTTCTGAACAAGATGAAAGCCTTCTGTCATGTGAGTTGTGTGTGAGTGTGTGTGTGGTGTGTGTGTGTGTGTGTGTGTGTGTGTGTGTGTGTGTGTGTGTGTGTGTGTGTGTGTGTGTGTGTGTGTGTGTGTGTGTGTGTGTGTGTGTGTGTGTGTGTGTGTGTGTGTGTGTGTGTGCCTGCGTGCTGCATGCTACATGTTAGTATTGGCTGTTGTAGTCTTTTGTGCTCTCCTGCTATGGTTCTCAGTTAGCTCACCTTTTAACTCTGAATTACAGTGTTAAGGTGGTGCGTTGCTCACATTTTGATCAGGTACTATTCTTGGGTGTCTCCCAAGTCTCATAGAAGTCCAAGGTCAAAGAGTAGTGGAACCAGTCTTTCCTGAGCTACAGTAGCAAATACATATCTGTCTGTGGAATTAACACGAATGGTTGTATGCTTTATTTGTGACATCTGTAAAATCGTATCACAATCTTAGCATCATCCTTACAGTTCTTACTAGTTCTAGTCCAGGTCTAGTCTAGTCTCAGTCCTGCTGGGTCTAGTCTAGTCTCTGTCCTGCTGGGTCTAGTCTCATTCCTGTTGGTTCTAGTCTAGTCTCTGTCCTGTCTGGGTCAAGTCTCTGTCCTGTTGGTTCTAGTCTAGTGTCATTCCTGTTGGTTCTAGTCTAGTCTCAGTCCTGTTGGTTCTAGTCTAGTCTCATGTCCTGTTGGGTCTAGTCTGTCCTGCTGGGTGGAGTCTCTGTCCTGTTGGGTCAAGTCTCTGTCCTGCTGGGTCTAGTCTCATTCCTGTTGGTTCTAGTCTAGTCTCTGTCCTGTTGGTTCTAGTCTAGTCTCTGTCCTGTTGGGTCTAGTCTGTCCTGCTGGGTCTAGTCTCATTCCTGTTGGTTCTGGTCCTACAGCTTCATTACAGCTTTTCTAGGTTGTGACCTGTGGATTGGGATTGTTTTCAGAAAGTGCGCAGTGGCGATTGGAAGGGCTTCAGTGGAAAGGCCATCACGGATGTGGTCAACATCGGCATCGGAGGCTCTGACCTGGTGAGTACCGCAGCCCCTGAGCCCTTCGCCATGTCATTATGTGTTGTTATGACAACCTTCATATTAAAGGCTGATGCTCTGTTACCTTGCGAGGCAGCTGGATTCGCTAGATTATGATCCCGCGGGAATCAATTTAGCCAGGCTTCAAGCTATGCATCTGTGTCTGAACTTTTCCGATCAGCTACGTGAAAAGTGATTGACTCTGATCGATGGATGGTTCATCCAATCACCTGCCAAGTATCTTTTGAAAGTGCCTGCAAAACTCCAAACCCTGCCAGGAAACACCAAACCCTAACCATAGAATGTTTGCCAAAACATACAACTACAATTTTTCCTACAATGCCATTGGTTTGATGCCATTGGTCGGTGCAGTGGGCTGTAAAAATCCAGACCCAAATCATTGGGACTTGAATGCTATTCACCAAGTGTTTGTTTAGGCTTTTCCCGTTCACTAGCTCCATGTTCATCATATGAACTTGTATTCAACAAACTGATTTCTACATACAAACCGATTTATATTAGTTTAAATTAGCTCCACACTCTCTTAATAGAAAGAGGAAGTCAACCCAAGTACAATGATTCATTATGCCACAGGAAACAAAGCAGCGCTTTGTTTACTTATCGGTTTGTAATTTCCAAGAGATGAGCCAATGGATCTTTGTGAGTTAGATTGTGAAAGTTCAGGGGTCAACCGTGAGGAGAAGATTTGATACGGCAACAGAATTGTATCAACAGAATTGCATTAACATTTTATCACTAGGTCAGGTATCACTGGGATTATGAGGCAATGGTGATTGTACAAAGTGTAACCTTAGCAGGGACTGAGGATTCAGCCTATTGGGCAAAAATAATAAAGATCCATAGATCAGAACTTATTAACATGGCACCACAAATCTGCCTTGTTGCTTCTGGACAGAACACAATTGGAAAATGGGGTGTAGGAATAGCCTGCTGAATAAAAAAAATATATATTTCCAAAGTGTAATCACACTTACAATATTTGAAGGGGCCGCATCAGTTGAAATAGTTAGACAGTAGCCATGAACAGCCCCTAGCACTAAAGTCACTGTTGACAAAGACCTTGTCATTTTGCATTAGCTGCTGGCCTGACGTAACTGAAGCCAGCAGCTAAAGCAACCTGACAACATTTCACCCAAGATGAATGTCAACTGGTCTCCACCAAGGAGCCTGTGTTTCAGCCTCAGTTATTTCCATAGAGAGCGGTGGGGAATGTGGGGAATGATGGTGTGTAGACACTACTATTTTGAGTGTTTTGTGTGTTAGTTAGGGGATGTTGTATAATGTGGCCAGTGAAGCCATTTAAAGACTGTAACTGTGATTAAGGGTTCTCTAAATGAAATGAACGGTTTCCCTGTTGGTCCCTAGGGGCCGCTCATGGTTACGGAGGCCCTCAAGCCCTACTCTGCGGGAGGGCCAAACGTGTGGTTTGTGTCCAACATCGACGGCACACACCTTGCCAAGACCCTGGCTCAGCTCAACCCAGAGACCTCTCTCTTCATCATCGCCTCCAAGGTAGGGGGAATACACTTACTCATACTCGGGCACAAAGTTACACAGGTACCAGTTTGCAGATGGACGTGCACCAGAAACTCTCTGCGTAGATTAAGGCGTCAGCCTCAATATTTGAAGTCATCACATTTTTACAAGACGTATAGTGTGTATTGTCTCATCCCTTGTTGGTGTGATTTTGGGGTAAAGAAATTATATTTTACAGTTACCCATGAATAATGAGCACCATGACTCTCAAAACCAACAATGTATTATAATTTAAATGAATCATTATATTCCTAGCTTTCTTTTCTTGATACCCATTCCATTCTAATTCCTAATTCTTGCCTAATTTATAATTATCTCATTCTGAAAGATGGAACTCTCTGTATATTTTGACGCTCACATTTATAGTGTGGCTGACGGCCTGACGGTTTGTTGTTCTGTGAAACGTTATCTGTCCACTCGCTGGAGGGGTACGGGGATCAATCTGTTTGTTTGTCCGTGACCAAGACCGACACAACATGTCCTCTGGGCTCAATGGTTCTTTGGGTCCCTCTCGTTTCAGACGTTCACCACCCAGGAGACCATCACTAACGCAGAGTCAGCGAGGGAATGGTTCCTGAAGACTGCCAAGGACGTAAGTGGATTAGTCTGCTGATGACCTCGTTGGTCAGCAGAAATCTGATCGCAGGCCTCATCGGCTAATAAACTGTTTGGTTTACATCAGTGCCTTTTTTATTCCTTGATCGTGTGTTATCAAAAGAGACAAACTATCGTCATAGTTGGATTTCATAAATGTCATGTTATCCTTCTCCCCTTTTTTGTTACACAGCAAGCCACCGTAGCCAAGCATTTTGTGGCCCTCTCTACCAATGCAGTGAGTAGCCATGTTTTCAGCTTCTGTCTTACTTTCTGAATGATGTCATCCAAGTCCCCTCCCTTAAAGGCGTTGTGAATCACTCGCTCTCGCTCTCGCTCTCTCTCTCGCTCTCGCTCTCGCTCTCGCTCTCTCTCTCGCTCTCTCTCTTGCTCTCTCTCTCCTTTCTTTCTTTCTTTTTCTCACCCAGCCCAAAGTCAAGGAATTCGGCATTGACACCAACAACATGTTTGAGTTCTGGGATGTAAGTATTCAACATTAAACTGCGGACTCTTACTGTGCTCGTATGAACACAACCACACCTGCATGCTGTTTTATCTAACTTAAATATCTACTATATGACACTTAATGGCACCGATAAAAAATAATCTAAAAATAAAATGTATAGATTTTCTGCTGGACCTGCAAGTATCCTAGAACAAACCAAACAGTTGGTGCTTAAACAAGGCTTTCTCTGTGCGCTGGTTGGTTGACTGACTATGATCTTGTGTTGTGTCCTCTTATCCTCAGTGGGTGGGGGGCCGCTACTCGCTGTGGTCTGCCATTGGTCTGTCCATTGCGCTGCACATAGGTATGTCCACTCAGTCCTAATGCACTGTGGGCCAGCTCTCGGATTGAATGGACTGATCCATTGAGAGTCACTGTTTTGAGTTTAAATTCCAACTTTTATGACATAATGTCCCTGAAAACCTGTTACAAATATAATCTCAGCGCTAACTCATAGCGCTGGATATATCTATTCAAGTCATACAATGTTTGTATGTTTGTATGTGTATTTACCATCATCTATTTTGCATTCTGCTGCTGGTCTCCAGGCTTCGAAAACTTTGAGCAGCTTCTCTCTGGGGCTCACTGGATGGTAGGAACCACTTTCTCTAGCCAGTGCTCTGTAGGATTGATTCAGGTTGTTGTCACCAGAGGGCGCCAAAGAGTAGCTCCAGTCACAGCGACTCCCTCGGCTTATTGTCCTTTTTCATCTGTACTCGCAGCACAACGTTGTGATGTTGTTAGTTGGTGTTTTGTTAATTCTTTCTAAAAGTAGGAATGTCCGTGCTTTTACTGATATATTTTTATGATGATGATAATTATTATAGATAAAAAAATAATAATAAAGCCAGCAAACATACCTTAAACAATATCCGACGGTTGTATCCTCTTTGGTCACCAGGACAACCACTTCCGCAGCACCCCATTGGAGCAGAACGTGCCGGTGCTGCTGGCTGTGCTCGGCATCTGGTACATCAACTTCTTCCAGGCAGAGACCCACGCCATGCTGCCCTATGACCAGTACATGCACCGCTTCGCCGCCTACTTCCAGCAGGTCAGTAAGAGTTTAGCACTTCAGAGAGTCAGGAGTTTGACACAATCTCCGTGGTAACCATCCCATAACCCCCCCCCCCCCGTGGTAACCATAGTGAATGATGAGGGCTACTAGGCCACTTTATAGTGAAGCATGTTGTCCAGGTGCAATCACCAATTCTGTAGTTGACTACATTTCCCCGGAAAATATTGTTTTAGAGACCAACTGTTGCACACACTATACCCATATTATTATCATCATTCATTTTGTTGGTCTTTTTTTTTTTTGATAGATAGATAGATAGATAGATAGATAGATATAAAACTCCACTGTGTTGGTCTGATCCACAGGGGGACATGGAGTCCAATGGAAAGTACATCACTAAAGACGGTGCCCGGGTCGGTTACCACACCGGACCCATCGTCTGGGGCGAGCCAGGCACCAACGGACAGCATGCGTTCTACCAGCTCATCCATCAAGGTGCTACAGCCACTCGGCTCTGAACGGAGACACCAACATGTGTCTCGGTAATAAACAAAATGCTAAGAAAATGCTATGCTGCTCCGTAACTGAAGGATCTTTGTCTCCACAGGCACCCGCATGATTCCTGCAGACTTCCTGATTCCTGCCCAGTCCCAGAACCCAATCAGAGACAGCCTTCACCATAAGGTACCGCCCACATTTACTATTGACATTCAGCTTTGTTAAGATAATGACCTTTTTTGTCTAATAATATCAATTCATGCACGATAAACCTTTTTACAATTTTCAGTAAGATCTTAATACGAATTCACCAAAACCGGTACTGGATGGGATGCACATGGCAGTGCTTTTTTGGCGTGCTTTTGTGTCGCAAAAATCCGCAATCTGTGATGTTCCACAGATTCTGGCAGCCAACTTCCTGGCCCAGACTGAGGCGCTGATGAAGGGGAAGACCTCCGAGGAGGCCCGCGGGGAGCTGGTGGCCGGGGGGCTCGGAGGAGAGGCCCTGGACAAGCTTCTGCCCCACAAAGTAGGTGGAGGAGGTCTGCTCTCATTAGTGTGCTGTTTGGTGGTGATGAATGGTACAAACAGGGTTTCTGCTGCTACCAATGAACCCATTTTACTGCACTGTGCAAAGACCCAATCTATTCTATTGCGCCGCAAAGCAAAAATTCAGGCATGTATCCTTCCATCCACAAATGAGAAAACACATTTTCTGCCAAGGCCATATCCTTCTCGACATGATGAGATAGTTCCTGTATTTTTTTGCACAAAAATAGTGGCCCCTTAAAAGCGTACGTATTGAGTGTTTCCTCTGTGTTTCCATGCAAGGTATTCGAGGGGAACAAGCCTAGCAACTCCATCGTCTTCAAGAAGTTGACTCCCTTCATGCTGGGAGCACTGGTTGGTAAGTCGGGGTTGTAACTGTTTTTACTAAGCCCCCCGGTAATTAAGTATGCTGTGGTGTCCTTACAGATGAAATAACCCAAGGCTTGGTATACATGATTCATTGTGGACAGGCTTTTAATAGATCATTTTGACTGATACTGGTTTGTCTATAAATGGCAATGTTTTAATAAGCCAGCATCTTGTGTTCTTTGGAGAACCAGAAATGAACCAGGGAAATTTCTAAATTAAAAAAAAATAAAATAAAAAAAAATAAGGTCAAAATGTATTTATTTTTAACCTAAGGAAAACGTCAAATTAGTTTTCTCTTTTGTGATATGAAAACGTTCCCCACCTTCCCCGTCATAGTTTCACCGATGACTCACTGTGTATATTTATGGGATTTTTGATCTTTCTTTCTAGCCATGTACGAGCACAAGATCTTTGTACAGGGGGTGATGTGGGATATCAACAGCTACGATCAGTGGGGGTAAGAGAGTGACCTCTTTCACATTTCTGGAGCTGTATTGGTGGTGGTGTATGCCTTGATAAGTAACCGCATTTAAGGTCAAACTATATAGATATAACAACCAGAAACCAGGAACTGTATAGGATAGAAGTTACTTTAGTAGGAAGTCACATGTCCTCAGGTCATTTTTAAAATACCTCATGTAGTGTATTTACTTTTTAACTGTAATGATTCTAATTTCTCGCTGTGTATATCACTAAATAATCTCTTAACAAATTCGTAATGAATGTATTGTACTTGATTCTTACTGAGTCCAAGCCATCTGGCAACAAAAGAATAATCTATCACCCAGATATCTAAATCAATACCCGGGTGAGGCTGTGTATTTGGCAAACACCAGACTGCCTGAATGCTGTGGATGAAATAACATGCTGTGGTCCTGTTGCACAGGGTGGAACTGGGAAAGCAACTCGCCAAGAAGATCGAACCGGAGTTGAAGAGCGCCGATGAGATCACCTCCCACGACTCCTCTACCAACGGGCTCATCAGCTTCCTCAAGCAGAACTTCGCCTGACCACCCCATCACCGTCCCCCGGCCATAACGGCCCCAATGCCATGTCCACCGGTTAGGAGGTCCACTCTGTAGTCGCTGAATTTGCTTATGTTTGACGCGTGTACGTTCTCTGTCGATTCGTCATAGCCCCTGACACACTGGTAACCAGGCACTTTATGTTTGTGATCATTGGTCAGCTAATTTTAATGTTAATCATGTCTACGGTATAAAGGAATAACCTGCCAAAGGGAGTGACCAGCAGCTACTTCCTAGAGGACTGTTATTAATATCGCCTCCCTCAAATGCATTCATATATTTCTGTCATTTATGAATTTGACCTTTTATCCTCCTTACACACACACACACACACACACTTCCAAGACATTGGCCACTGACTTTCAGAATAAATGTTCCATTCGTCACTTTAATTGTTCTCCTGAGTGGTTATTGTGGTGAATAAAAAAATAAAATGACGCATGTTTATTTGATAGTGGTTATGATTATAATGGGGTGTGGATGTGTCAAGGACTTTAGTTTTCTGCGGGTAGGCTTTGACAAATTGAACACGAAACAGGTTCCTAAACACGCACCATGTCGCCCATAAAAAACATGACCAGGGCGTGGCTTCATATCTGTGGCTGTTCGTAGTGCATCTTGACGTCTACTGATCATTCAGACCTGGTAGATGACTTGCAGAATGGACGTCTCAGAGGGCTTGTTCTGGGGCTGTGCTGTTGGCACCCTGGTCACAGCTTTATACGTCTGGCTGTGGGGACAGGGAGGGGGTTGCCTTGCTGGGTTGGGGGCTGCAGCCACTTTGGCCCTAGAAGGTCAGCTGTACATTGGGGGCTTCCACGGCATCTTTGGAGTGCTTACTATGTGCTGTTGCTTTGGCGTACACCATCTTATCCGGGAACGAAGCGATGAGTTTTTACCCATGCATGGAAAATCGGTGCTGATAACAGGTAGGGTTTATTTTTCATAAACACGGGTTAAACATTAAAATAAAACATGTTGAATCAAATCATTATTTAGGGGCTTATTAATTTGTAATCTTGTGACAGGAGTGAACCCTTAGTGTTAAAACATGCTCTAGATTTAAACTCTGTAAATGTCATAATCTCATGACAACCTTAAGACATTCCTGAAACATACCAGACCTTGTTCCTATCCTCAAGTAAATGCAATACCTTTTTCATTATGTTTCCTTGATGCATCTTGGCACAAAGACAGCAGTCCATTGATGCATCTCCATTACAGGCTGCGATACAGGTTTCGGCCATGCTCTGGCCAAGGAGCTCAGCGACAGGGGGGTACAGGTGTTTGCTGGTGTGCTGGATGCGCACGGGTCTGGGGCCCAGGAGCTGAAGAAGCATGGGTCCCATCGTCTGGAGGTGCTGCAGCTGGATGTGACGGACCACTCACAGGTGGACCGGGCACTCCGGCAAATAACGGCTGCTCAGCTGGGGGAGGGAGGTGAGGGGATTCTGCCTACAGCTCAGATCATTCTAATGATTCAATGGTCAAGGTTTGACTCCTAAACAAAGCCTTCAATGATTATTGATGAACACAAAGTATCAGTGGCATCACTAGGCTGTTTTATTTGGGGCTAAAGCCCCAGAGGTCTGTCTCACTTGTATTCATTTTACTCAAAGCTTTACTTAAAGCTATAATAAACTGTATTTTGCTAAGCCCCGGATGTTTATGAAACCTAGAAACGCCCCTGCTAAGTATGCTATAGTGCAGCATCATGTTTCTACAGTGCCACCCCAAACTTTAATGATGCTTTGACTTCTAATTATTTTTATCCTTAATATTATTCCCTGTAAACGATGACTTTTAATTTTACAGACTAAATACAATTGAGCTCATCACTTGATACCATGATATCATTTTGAAAGTATCGACTGGTAACTTACAGGCAAGTACAGAGCACAGCTTCTCCTACTCCCTGGCAAGGGAGGGGTGAGGGTTTAGGGACCGCTAGGTACTACTAACTCCTACTGACTACCTTTTAGATAGAAAGAGGGTAAACCGTCCCATCGGCCTGTTTCATTGACGTCATGTCTCCCTCTCATGGCAGGTCTCTGGGGACTGGTCAATAACGCAGGCGTCCTTTGCTGTTTGGCTGATGCCGAGATTCTGCCCTTCACAACCTTCAGAAGATGCATGGAGGTCAACTACCTGTCTGCAGTCTACCTGTGTCAGGTGTTCCTTCCTTTGCTTCGGAGATCGAAGGGCAGGATAGTCAATGTCACCAGCATGGGAGGTAGATTAATCTGTAAAGCACAGGGGGGCGCTGCTGCGTGGGACCTGCGGTTTTCTCTACTTCCTGTATTCACTGAGATGTCTACTGTTTCAGGGGAGGTGCCCTTCTGCTTCTTCTCTGCCTATGGGGCCTCCAAGGCAGCTCTTGGTTGCTTTTCCAGAGTGCTGAGAATGGAGCTGGCTGCTTGGGGTGTGAAAGTGGTTGTCGTTCAACCTGCAGGCTTCAGAACGAGTAGGTCCTCCGTTTGACCCACGTCGACCTCAACTCTTTGCAGTATGACTAGATTTCCCCATTAACACACTTTTTAGAAAGTCAACAAGCTCGGGTGAACTTATTGGTCCGAGATGCGTTTTTTTTTGCAAATAAATTTAAGGTTCATGTTGGTTTCAGACATCTTCAAAGGCTGTGAAGAAAGTAAAAAGAAAATTCTCCAAAATCTACCATCAGTTATCTGCAAAGACTATGGGGAGACGTACGTTTGCTCCATGCAAGACTGCCTCTCCAAAGAGGGCCAACGTTCACCAGAGGACCTGCGACCCGTGCTGAAGGACATGTGCCACGCACTCATGGCTCCATCCCCAAAGGCCCTCTACACCCCGGGACGGATGGCCTGGCTGCTCCCCCTCCTCTACCGCCTCTGTCCCACGGTCATCTCCGACAAGCTCCTCAAAGGCCACAAGTTTGTTGACTGTGAGCCAGCAGGTTTAAGTCCAAAAGGTGGTTCCGAGTCAGCTCAGACTTAGTAGTGGGGTTTGTGGGAGCAAGTTGGGTACGGGCACGATGGAAGCCTGTTAAGGACCCTTCTTTAAACCATGAGCATTGTTGTCATTACGTTCACCAACTCCTGCCACCATGAGGTCATTGACGGGGTCTTCGTCACGAATGTTTGTAGAACCAGAATAACTAAAATCTCATTGTAAAACAAGGATCAGAACTAAAACTGTATTGGATCTTTCCCCTCTAACAGTAGGTTTACATTACCATATTCTTTCCATCCAGGTAATATTCTATGCAGTAAGCTACTCTTGAGGAGTTTTTATTTATTTTTTTATCTATAAAAGACAAGGACAAGGGAGATTGAACATTAAGTCAATAGTTTAATGGACTCGTTTCCAAATGTAATGTGATTGTAAAAAATCTATTACAGAAGAATGCATCACATTGCATAGCCATTAACCTCAAAATATATACATTTAGAACAAAGGGATGTATAACATCCAAACATCTTAAAATAATGTTATATCCGAGGATATTCCTTAAAAAAAGTACTGACTAAAGTACTGACTAGGAAAAGAGAACACATTAATATAATAATACAAAGCGGTTTAGTCCAGAGGGATAATGGGCTAATCTTGAGGTTTTAAAAATGTCTTCTTGGTAGGTTCTGTAACAGTTAGGACAACGTCCTCTTCCAGAGCAGATCTGTCCCTCTTCTTGGCAAACTTTTTTTTCATGCTGCCTACGAGACTCTCGTACCTTGAAAATGTGTCAACATTGAAGAGATGACGTAAGAGTACGGTCACGTTGAAACAAGTAAAATGTGGAATCCTTAGTATTTATTTTAAATGTGATTCATCAACAACTAACACGAGGAAAATCGAAATTGTTGCTGCAGCAGCAAAGTAAAGTTTTTGTTTTGAAAAATCAAAATCAACCAATTTATATTTAAAGACAATACATGCATTAACTTTAATGCTATATTTATTAATTGGAGGGGACCTAACCTTATGGCCATTTCTTCATCAGTGACATCCGTAATCATTCTGCTTAAGTCCTTCACATCCTCCTCTTCGGTTTCCTCTTGGACATTCATCAACAGCATGAGCTTCTGTAGTAGACGCAACAGAAGACATGTTTGACACATCACAATTCAATTAGCCATGAATTCTGCACCTTTTTCCAAATAAATAGCAATACACTGTATGTGTATATCCTTATGAAAACATGTTTCTATGGAGACACTCTCGCCAATGCAGAAGGTTGGGGACCAAACTACACCGTCAATGTAAACCACTCTTAATGTCTAGTCAATTCATTGAGAGTTCTGCTAATGCATGTTCCCTTATGGAAAGTATTAGTGCTTTCTTCCTGATGACACATACGGGAGACCAGTGGGTACTTTCAAATAACGGACTATTCATTGGAAAGTCGTTAAAGTCTAGTGTAGTTTTGTCTTCAGCCATCTGCATTGTTCATAAATAGCACATCCTTTACTGGGACGTATAAGTAGGCCTACACCATTCTATTTATCCTTACACAAAAGTGAGTTACACACAAGGTGAGGTGATGCTGCATAGCAGATAAGTATATAGAAGAGAATGTATGCACAAAGGTAGCTCTTGTAACACAATGAGACATTAAGAAGACCAACCTCCACTTCAGGATTAAAACCTTTGAATGATATACGGCCATACTTGAGGTCCTCACACGGCACAAAACTCCTTTCTTCGATGATTTGGTTCCTGAGATGTCAAAGCAAAAACATTACAAAAAACGCACATTACACAGCTAAGTCCAGTTGTCAAATACAATCTGATATTCGACATCTTGGTTATAATAACGTCTGACCAATTATAATTTCGGTGATCCATACTATTTAAAACTGAAACATTGATCTGAAAGCGTTTTGATTTCTTCATTACGTGGTTACTAAACGTGGTCAACATAGATTGTGATTAGCACATACTCTTTAGCCTTGAGCTCTGGCAGGTCAAGATACCAATGCTCATCGCTTATGATCCTTTTCTCGTCCTCTTCCAGCTGTTTCTTAGTTTCTGCGTCAAGGCCTCTCTGCATGAACTAGAGAACATCAAGACACAGGTACATGAGGTTAAATAAGTAACTTGGTTATCACAATCAAGTAGCTTCATGAGCTGGCACAGCATGGGTGGCTACGACTAGCATGTCGCTAGCAACCTCTTACCTTCATGCGTAAGAGGTTTTTGGAGAGTTTTGCTGCATCGTTAGACATCGCTGGACAAATGTATACTTTCACTTCAAGAGCTATGTATTATAGCCTGGTTATGACGAACGTGTGCTGTCTCCCAAGCCACGAGTTTACTTTGAGTCTCCCAGGGCAGGCAGCCGGTGTCATACAGACCCGATCAATGGAGCACAGAGCGCACTTTAATCAATACGGTGAACGGGATTGTTCTGCTTTTGTTTAGAACGGATACATTATTAACACTAATCGATAGTGCCTGTGGCATGAAAGATGTACGATTTATGTGCACCAAAACAAATATCAAAGGCATTTAAAGAGTTGATATTAGGACCACTTAGATGATAACCGATAACCCTGATGATGCCAAACAGCAGGAAATAGGACAAAATGTATAGCGTGTTGAATAGCGTAGTTAACAATCAAGCAGGGAAACAAACAAGCAAATAAATAAGCAAAAAAACAGAGAGAAATATATGTTAATCGATCCATCCATCTAGGCTATGAAACCTGAAACATTTAATCAATTTATCTAACAAGTGAACGCGGGATCTCCAGTAGAGGGCACACTTGAGGCAGTAAGGACAGGAGCCTCTACCAGATTTATTGTGTTTTTGGCAGTATAGATATTTTTGGTAGTATTTGCATATATAATAACAATATGCATATATATATATATGCATATTATTATTATTATTATTAGGTGAGTGCTGCATGCAGCGGTCAACTATTGTTCTGCGTAAGTTTTATTCTTTCTTTCTTTATTATTCTCTACAAACTTTGGGACCTATCTCCTTCCTCAATTTTCCACGTAGAGACTCCATTCAAATTTTGAAGTATTCAGAATAGCTTGGCTTCTTTTCAGATTTTTAAATATTTTATACTATTGAAGATATTCTACTTCAAATATATTATCTTTTTATTAACATGGGAGTCAATGGGAGGACGGCAGAGCCTCCTGGTACTTCAAACTGTTTAAGACGTAACTAAATCAATTTCAACCGTTTATCTTCGTTCAAACCATTTTAAAAAATTGACGCACTTCGATATAATTTAAACTTTATTCAGAATCACAGTTTTAGTGAGGACGTTCAGCAGTGTTGCCAGATTGGGATGTTTTTCCTCCACTCCATTGAGCTACTTTTAATGACGTACCGGCTCGCTATTTTCTTAAAGACACACACACACACACACACACTCACACACACACACACACACACACACACACACACACACACACACACACACACACACACACACACACACACACACACACACACACACATGATGACGGTCTGAACAGAGGACGCAAAAGTGGCTTCTTCACTTTCTATTCTGCGTTTTTAGACAAGCGTTTTCGGGAGGAAATCTGCGTGCATACTGTGACGCAAAAGTGTGTGCATTCGATTGGGTATGCATGCCAGACGGCTAGGTGGTGCTTTGATACACTATCACACAACACCGCCATGTCTGAGTGCATATGTTACGGGTCCCAGGATTGGGTGCCACGGCAACAATAAAGAAATCTGTAATGTACAGAAAATGGTGCGAAGCAATGAAGACACAACTGCTCAGTTCGTCATCCAAGTTGCGTCTAAGGACGCGGGCAGAAGTGCTCCCATCAGACGACAATCCGGAACGCAACTACTTAAGTGCCAACAGTTCCACCTGGGTGCTGCTTACATTTTAAGTTCCTCTTAACACAAATCACGAGGAATAAATGAACGTACTGGTCTCATACATTTATAAAAATCGTTTCAAGCCCTTAAATTCAGAGAAAATTACCTGCTAATATAAATAAAATAATCAGTTTTGAGAGTACCACACATACGTATAATCTTCCTTCTTCTCTTAGCTGTGCCGCTAAAACCAAAACATAATTACAGATCCTTCTCTGTTCAGTAATACTCTCTGTACATATCCTGTACATTTTGTGGAAAGACTCACGCGACGTGAGCAGATCTGAGCAGAGTTTTGCATCTTGGCAGTGTAGACGGAAACGCTACGGCGGAGTGTATTTAAGTTTTCCACTCTGTATATATAAAATAGTTCTATAAAATAGTGAATTCAATATCTTTGAAAACTTTGGTCTTTGGGTGTATTTGGAGCGGCCTCATTCATCCCAATTTCCAAGATAAATTACTTTTGGGAGTGTTCTCTCTTTTTCAGGCCAGAATACCAGACTAACATTCCAGTTAGAAGCTTAAGTAGCACTTGACCAGCTCGCCCTCGAATCAGACCACACACCCTGCTCTCTGTCAGTGGACACCATTCTGAATTATAAACACGTTGCAAATCCGCTTTGCTTATTTTCTTTATTCAATTCTCTAGATTTCATTTTAATCTCCTAATGAAATGTGCCGAAGGTTTCCAAAAATAATTGGGAATTGTTGAAATGCAACATTAAGTGAATGCCGTCATTACGAGGCTTTGATCTTGGAGTGGGTCTGTTTTGTTGCGCGGTTGTTTGAGCGAATGATCATCTGTGAATGACATATCCAGTCCCAGCATTTGAAAAGATAAACACAATTACTGCATTCATATAGTCTAAGTGAGAGAGAGACCTCAAGTGTTATTACAAAAGATAAGTGCTTTGTGATTGACTCAAGGCAAGTAGCCCTCACAGAATTAATCATATAGGCTAGGCCCGCAGCAATGTCCAATTCATTAAGCCTAAGTGTTCATCTGGACACAACTTCTGGATCGAACTTCAATGCATTCACTAGGCCATTTGATTATTTGTTTGGATTTTTCTTAAAATAACATAAAGCCTAAATCGAAAGAAACCTAAAGTAATCTAATGAGTTGAGATTTCCTAATCTGTGGTAATTGGCAAAATATGAAAAGGGACCAGATAAGTAAAAATAATATCCTATAAAAAAACGTGTCCATATGTTACTAAGTGTACAAATGTACATAAGATGAAGGGATATCAGCGATTGGAATCAGTTTCTAACCCTATATTTATTTTATTTTCCTATATTTCCACAATAATAATAACAAGACAAACCTATAAGTAATAATGAAACAAACAAACAGAAACATGTATTGGTGGTTACTGGAAATAGCCTAAAGGAAGGACACAGGATACACGATTTCAGGTACAGGAGACTGTAAATAATGGTCAAAAAATCCTGTCTATTATAATTCAAATAGGGCTTCAAGACTGAAAAAAACTGGCAACTGCACTTCAGTTTAGGTCTAAGTTTCTTCCAAATAATGGACCTGAGCCAACTGTTTCAATCTTTGAGGATTCTATTCAAAAACAACTGGAACATACTGGAATCAGTTACCATTATACATTAGATTAAATGATGGGGCGAAACCGAGGGCGACAATCCGAAAGGAAAGGATGGCATGGGAGTATGATTGCCCACAGGCAAAGCCTCTGACTTGTTTAAATTAATCCGCTATCCAGAAAAAAAGGCTAAACAGGTTAATAATCCTAATGAAAGTTGGAGCTGATATTTCAGGGTTAGATAAGAACACTAGCACATCATCGACATAAAGGGTTAACCTCTGAGATACATCTCCCATTATGAAAGAGTGTCATTCTTATAGCTGAAGCAAGAGGCTGGATAGCTAGTGCAAAGGGAAAAGTGGTGACAGTGAACAGCCCTGTTGTGGCCTTTAGTAAGGGGTTCCTGGTGACCTTACCGGGACGAGACATTCACTCAAAGAACCTTGTTAACAAGTGATACTGGCCCATTTTATTATTATTTCATGCTTATATCCGGAAGTACTGAGAAAATAAGTATAAATGGTAAACTCTATATACTATCTCCACATCATGACATTTAAATTAGAGAACAGGTTTAAAACATTGTTATTTATTTTTTATTTTATTTTATTGGTTTATTTGAGACAGGGACCATGCACAAGGTTCATTAATTATGTGAAGTTAAGAGATGGCTTGTACAAGATTATAGCGAAAAGCTCATTTTCCATCTGCAGTCCCTGGGCAGGTAGGAAGAATAAAATAGGATAAATTAAATTTTTCAAAAATAGACATATGCAGAGAGTGCAGAATAATGATTAGTGCTGACAAGTCTCATTACTTAAAATCCATTTTTTCACTTCATGTGAGGAAGTATGGAAATCTGTAACACTTTTTCGATTACTGGGGAGAATGTTCCATGCTTTCGAAGCTCTAAAAGAGAAAGCTGATTGCGCAAATACAGTGCTCCGATTTGGAAGGCTACAATCTCCCCTAGTGATCGATCTGGTGGGTCTGCCTATTCGTTCAGGGCAGTTGGACACATTTTTTCAGAGTTGGTGGAGCAGTATATTTTTGCAAATGCGTCATCAATTTTTTATAGATCCCTGCTCACCTATGATGTTTGAAATCACAGAATTATGGGTAAATATTCAGATAGAACACACACTCTTCCTCGTTTACCATGATAGAAATTTGACAATGAACCTTTTGGGTTTTGGGGGGAGGTGCTGTAAGGGGTCATAGGTTAAACAGTATTTCCTCCCATGATAAATTACAAATTAATAAGATTTCTATGGTTCTTGCCTCCACCCCCACCAAGACCCCTTATTCTCTTGTATCTCAATGCGCATCGACACCTGTGTGTGTTGTGTGTGTACGTATGTGTGTATGTGTGTGTGTGTATGTTTGAATGCCCTTGTGGGCTTGTGTTTGTGCGTGTGTGTGTGTGTCTGTATGTGTGTGTGTGTGTGTGTGTGTGTGTGCGTGTGTGTATGTGTGAGAACACGCGTGTGCACATGCGAATGTGTGGGTAGACCATCTCACGGCGCTTCCTTCCCATTGTCGTGTGCAGCCCTGCTGTGACAGCCAGGCGGTCAACTCTCCCTGCTGAGTGCTTCTGTTCACTGACTAGCACCATATGCTGTCACCGCGTGTGGACTATGGCTCTCACAGGTGCTTGTTTAAACCAGGAATCCGGCTGGAATTCAGGGGGTTTCTGGGTCGCTCCTACCTCTGAAGAGACTTCAGAGATTTGGTATTCATAGATATGCAATGCCGGATGGAATCAGACCATACATTTCAATAGTCTTTTTCTATTTTTTATTCCTTTCCTCTTTCAATATTTAGTTCTCTCTCTGTCCTCCCTTGCTCTCTCTCCTCTATCTCCTACACCCTACCCCCACACACTCCCCCCCACCCCCTCGCCCTCACCTTCTCTCCAAGCTGAATAACTACTAAAGGTAAATTAGACTATAATGGACCCTGGCAGCAATCCACAACAAAACCCAGATCGGACACGCAACTTTCTGATGCCTAATGAGCCTGAAAAACTGTGTGTGTGTGACTGTGTGTGTTGTGTGTGTGTGTGGTGTGTGTGTGTGTGTGTGTGTGTGAGTGTGTGTGTGGTGTGTGTGTTGTGTGTGTGTGTGTGTGTGTGCCATGTGTGCGTGAGTGTGTGTGTGGTTTGTAAGGACTGCAATTTTCCCCTTTTCGTCACAGCACGTGTGTGGCATCTTCTTCTTTTAACCAAAACACGGCAAGACGTGCAATGAGTGTGCACATGCCATCCGCCGTGCCACACATCTGTGTTGTGTGCGGGTTTGTCCTTTTATCATTCTGTGTGTGGATGTGTGGGCGTATCTTGTCACTGTAAAGTTCCATGTATTTTTGTATATATATGAATTAGTTGTGTTAGGATCACATCAGAAAAGAACACCATCCAAATGTAACTTTGAGAACTTATTTCATTGTCATCGAAAGAACTGGGTAATATATTAATGTATAACAAGATGAACAAAATTCATCAGTACTCATTTCCTCTTTCAAACGTTGTCAATAATTGAAAACACATTTTTAAGGTTTCCAGATCTTGCTTTGTGCATGTGTAGTTTGTGTGGTGTCGTAGACTGTGTGTGTGTGTTGTTGTGTTGCTGTTGTGTGTG
>OLKM01000926.1:0-12500 GCA_900291075.1 Melanogrammus aeglefinus
CCTGGTAAGCTCAAACTGGTAATGATTCTTGAATGTGCGAGACATGCGCATCGTCCAATGGCGTGCCCACTGCCGCCACGCACACCTCAAGACCTGCCGTCAGCGAGCTCTGCAACGGTCGCATGTTTTGCCTATGTCTGTTGTATGTAAGGAAACCCACACAGATAGACACAAACGAGAGAGACAGCCCGAGTTGAAGCGAGAGAGAAGAATAGAGAGAGCAGAGAGAGAGGAGAGAGAGAGAGAGGAGGAGAGGTAGAGAGAGAGAGAAGTGGGAGGAGTGTGGGGGGCGGGGGGGAGAGCACGCGAGACACAGAACTGCCCTCGAGCGAGCAACGCCCTTTGAAATCTGAGATGGTTTACGCAGCAGCGACCAGAGCAGAAATGAAGGTGTGGGTGCGTTGTGAGTTGGGGGGAGGGCTGGGGGTCATCTGTGTGCACATCTATATAACTGCTACGGGAAGGGAGGCCAGATTCCCCCTTCCCATATCTCCTTTTTGTCCATTGTTCAACTTGGCCGTTGACTCCAGACCCAAAGTGACTCCACCGGACACTTGGAGAACGCTGTCTGTCTGGGCTTGTTTGTGTGTAGATGTGTGGGTGTGTGTTGTGTGGTTGTGTGGGTGTGTGTTGTGTGTGTGTGTGTTGTGGTGTGTGTGTGCGTGTGTTGTGTGGTGTGTGTGGGTGATGTGTGTTTGTTTGGTGTGTGGTGTGGTGTGTGTGTTATTTTGTGCTGTGTGTGTGTCTGATGTCGTATTGTGTGTGTATGTGTGTGTGTGCGTGTGGTGTGTGTGGTATTTGTGCGTGTGGTGTTGTGTGCATGAATGTGGCTGTGTTGTGCTTTGTGTGATGTGTTGCTGTTGTTGGTGTGTGTGTTTGTGTGTTGTGTGTGCGTGTGTGGTGTATAATTGCTGTGGTGTGTGTTTTGTATGTGTGTCTATGTTGTGTGTGGTGTGTGTGTGTGTGTGTCGTGGTGTGTGTGTGTGTGGTGGTGGTCTATTTGTGTATGGTTGTGTGTGTTGTGTGTATTTGTGGTGGTATGTGTGTTGCTGGTGTGTGTTGTGTCGGTGGCGTGTATTGCGTGTGTTGTGTTTGTATGTGTGCTATGGTGTGTGTGTGTAGGTTTGTGTGTGTGTGTGTGTGTGGTGTGTGTGTTGTTATTTGGTGTGTGTGGTATGTATGTATGTGTGTGTGTATTTGTGCTGAGTGTGTGTTTGGTTGTGTTTGGTGTAGCGGTGTGTATTTGTGCGCTGTGTGTGTGTCTACTGTGTGTGTGTGTGTGTGTGTGTGGTGTGTGTGTGTGTGTTGTGTGTACTGGTGTGTGGTGTGTGTGTTTGTGTGTGTGTGTTGTTGTGTGTGTGTGTGGGTGGCCGGCCGGTGTTGGTGTTGGCTGTTTGCCGTGCAGTGAGCCTATGTGGGATGTTTGAAGGAAGCTTGGATCTGATTCCGAAAACTTTTGAAACTGACCATGACATGTCGTGAAAACCATATCCAATAGCGTAACTTATGTTGCATTGGCAATTGCAAGTCCTTGCAGAAACTTGATTGTGTTGCATCAGACAGAATATCTGTGTTTCAATTAAGTGTAATTATATTATTTAAATGTGTGTTTTGTTTTTAGGCATTTGGGCGTGTTTAACAACGAGGGATCCATATGCAGCAATCAATTTTAGTCTTTACTCTAAAATAATCTTCCAAATTATCGACACATTATCATATATTGAATATCATATTCATTTGCGTGAAATTATGCATTGCTAAAATATTTCATTGAGGTGCGCTTCAATTATTAAACGCGCATTGTTCCGTCTTCTCAAAATTTGTAGACTGAAAAAACGATGTTTTATTGTTTATTGTCAATTGTCAATTTTTTGTAATGGAAGCGGAGAAACATTTAAATTGGCGGTAAGGACTATTAAACTCTTTGGTAATAGTTTTAAGCATGTGTATCACTACAAAGATATGCAATTTTACTTTCGTCTTGGAAGCACGTTGCCGTATCGGATTTTTTTTGTAAATAACCAACCACATTTACTTACATTTTTGATGCTATACCTATGTCCAACCAATATGGCTTTATGTTGACTTGATTGTAAGACCTCATGCAACACATGCGTTATGTGTGCGCTACGGTAGTATGTGCCTTAAAATGGAAATGGGGACATATGTTCATCAGGCCTGTTTGAATGACCACAACAAATGTATAAATCATATGAAGTTTCCTGGAAACTTTTAACTCTGTGTAGCGATTATTGTTGAATCTAAACACCATCATTTTACCTTCATGCATCCGATTACGCTTTCTTTGCGCTGTTCCTTGAGCATACTTGTGTCGCAATGAGCACAGTGAGTTCTGTTATTGAATCAGAATCGTATATTGATCTTGCGTATTGGCATAACTGATGTTCTTCTTATTAATCGTGATCATTTTTTCTTGTTCAATTGGAAATTAAAAAAGCGGCACCATATTATGCCGGGAGTTTTAAGATATTGTGCATTTGGCCCTTACATATATCACTGCTCATTAAGAACCAAGAACAAAGGGGCAACCAGAATCCCCCCCATAAAGGCCAAGATGCTATATGAAACAAGCAGCAAAACCACGTTATTTTAAAAAAAGGCAAAAGGCTTTCATTTCACTTCACCTTCACATAGTGTTTTTCGTGCTTAATTACTCTTTCTGAAAGTTATAAGAATGTATAGTATATCTACGCGGAATCAATGACCTCATATATAAGCGTTGCGTTTAATTTGCCAATATGCTGATTAGCCAACTAAGTTTTAATTTAATTTAATGACTATATTTTTCGAGATAACAAATGTTTTGATGTATAACAAGTTCGACACGTTTTCCCACGCAGCTGCCAAACAACGTGATATATTGATTTCTTGGAATGCATTCGGAATCCTATAATTAGCTTTTCTAAAGTCCGTATGTAGAAGTGATGTAATCAGACAGGCCCAATGCAAGACGGATTTGCTTGATGCTGCTACGTTTCTGCCATAGCTCAAGGCTAATAAAAAGACATTTATGTGACAAATTTCGAGTGTTTTTTTCTGGCTGGGTCACATTGATCCGCAGGTCTTCCTCAATCGAGAGCGCACACCCGCCCCGCGCTCTAGGCTCTATGGGTCAAGGCTGCGGCTGAGATGTAACCGCGGAGGTCTGGGCTGGATCTTGAGTATTTGCCTTAGAGTTTGGACATTGGACATAGAACTCAAGATATCATTTCGCTCTAGACTGCTATACAGGCACGTGTCTGCGAGCGTAAAGGGTAGATAACATCGGCAATGTGACACAGCCGTGTCCCAATGTGGCCTGTGTGTTGTTTGGCGAGCATCCAAGGAAATTTGTTTTACTTTTTAACACAAAAAAAGGCAAGAGAAAGACGACTAAGGAGAATCGGAGGTTCATATACCGCTCCCTGGTGCTTAAATCCGCGTTGCCGGCGATATGTGATGTTATGTAGTATGCAATAACCTGGGACGACCCTTAATAAGACATTGAAGGATTCGTAGGCAAGCGGGAACTTTGCATCGGCCCAGTCCAGTGCCGTAATATTATGGCCCATTCCGCGGCTTGCAGCGGTCTTGGTGGCACACGTCCGGATTGGTGCACCCTCCACCGGCTTATCTTCATTCAGACGCCCTGGCGTCCGCCCCCAGCGAAACGGCCAGTCTCCTGGGAAAACCGTCGGCCAACGGCCGTGTCCAGCCGGCCGCTATGCCACATCAAAGCTCTCTGCAGCATGCCGCTCTACCGGACAGTTACTTCGGTAACGGCTATTATCCGTGCAGAATGGGGCGAGGCGCCCTCAAATCGTCTCATGAGGCTGCCGGGCCGCTCTCAGCTATTCGGGCAGCAGCAGAGATACATGCACCCCGGTGAGCAGCGATGACTACTCGCACCACCGAGCCCACAGATTCGCTTTTTCCACGGCTTTCCCGAAGCCCCTATCAATCCATGGCGAAGCTACCCGTCGACGTGTCTGTTGGTTGCAGACCCTCGGGCTGGGCGAGGCCCCGCCTGACACCCTCCTACCGATGGACAGCTACCACCCTGGCTCTCACGAACGGCTGGGGTGGCCAAAGTACTGCTCCCAAAGACGGCCAGGCGAGGGCACACCTTTGGAAGTCTGCTTCTGGCGGGGTGAGACCAAAAACTCTTAATATCTTAACATGGATATGTTTCTTATATTGAACATTAAATAATCATATTTTCTGCTCCGAAAAATCATTTGCGGACTGATGTGTGCGTGTCAATTATACATTATGCAATGCTTCCGATGACATTAAATGTTTTTGGTGGAGGGCCTAAATGCTTTCTTCTATCAGCTTCTTATGCTAGAAAATATGTGAAAATGAATGCCAATTGGAAATATATGCGATAGGCCATAATGATACGTGCGGGTTCAACTTTGGCTATGGATTTGTGGGACAGGTCCACCATGTTGTTTTGGTGTGTTGTTGTGTGTGCTGTGTGTGTGTGTGTGTGTGTTGTGTGTGGGTGTGTGTGGTGTGTGTGTGTGTTGTGTGTGTGGGTGTGTGTTGTGTGTGCGCGCGGCGCGGCGCACACCACGCACGCTTTTATATTGTTTCCACGTACGCGTATAAAATAAGTAATCGCGCCAACAATGGCGACTATTACCGTGTGCGTATAAATTAATTTTTCAAAAACTCAAACGAGATTCGATTGAATCTGTGCTCATTTCGCCCTTTTTCCCTGGTCAAAGCAGATGTAGTCCGGGCACGACGGATCGTCTTTTTCTCGTCGAGGCAGGAAGAAAGGATACCCCTAACACAACTCCAGCTCAAGGAACTGGAGAGAAAATATGCTGCGAACAAATTCATTATCACACGAAGGACAAACCGAAGAAAGATCTCAGCAGCACTAATCTGGTCGGAGAGGCAGATCACCCATTTGGTTTCAAAAGGAGGGCGTGAAGAGAAGAAAAATCGTTGGCAAAGTTACAAAAGCACTGCACCATAGAACCCCTTTGTATGCATGGCCAAAACGTCCCGAATCAGTCGTCCATTGTTTTGGACAAAGAAGCTGGTTGTTTATTTCATTTTACATCATATCAAAAAAAGGGGGACGATATGAAGACATTATAATCTCAACGGATTGGGACTTTGGGTTTTCAATCTCCCCTATAGGTTCACTTCACGAAAGCTTTCACAATACACCAATGATGAAAAAAACAGACTACAGACGCTCAGCAAGATGAGCCAAAAGTCATGAAGGACATGCTTCTAGAGACATGGTCCAACCAGCAACTTTCATTGCCTGCTTTTGTCGTATAACCTCGTTCGTTCTACTGTGTCTGTCTATAACGTCCTACATTACGTGTTGATGCTTGTAATTGTAGTAATTGTCGGCATCGATTAGGTAGCTCAGAACGTAATTATACACTCATCATATAATATTCATTCTGTTTATAAACGCTTATATACAACAAAAATATGATGTTGAATCTTTTAATAAATACTTAAATCCTCTACAGGCTTTTCGTTGTAAAGCCACCTATTTCCACAAAGCATGCAATGTAGAAAGTTTGGTTCGAACCAACAGCAGATTGCCTCGGCAGCTTTGGGACAAATTTTATATTTTTCCTCGATCATTAAAGAATGTTGCATTATGGCCATTTTATTATTTTGTCAGACAGTGTGCTTTGGTCTGAAACATTTAGGAAAGGGTATCCACCTGTTGATTTGCAAGACAGATTGAATAAAGAGAATACAACGTCCTCTTAGCACAAAAATTAATTATTATAGGAATTATATTATAGCATGGCTATATAATAAATAATATTAGGCCATGCCATCGGCTAAAGTGTGTCTTAATAGGGGAGTCTTATAAAATAATCACATACTCATCCTCGCAACTTTTCATATTACTGATCTAAAATGATGTCTTTTATCTGGCCCTCTTGCGTTCCGTGACAGTTTATTTGTAATTTGTTTGGTATTTTTCCTGTTTAAGAGGATGCGCAAATGATGAGGAGCGCAGACCAAACGTCATACCCTTGACCTTGGACGTCAGTCCCTTTGAATAATAACCCAGTGCTGCCTCTTATACCTGGACCAACACCATAAACGTGGTGTTGGTCGAGTATATAAATGAGTATTTTAGCCCTTTATCTCAAATCTCAAATAAACACAGTTAATACAAAGTCGAGACAGACCCAAGCCTTAAAGCCTAATTGGCTCTACTCGCCCTGACGAACGCGTTCTACTTTGAGATTTGATACATTCAGAGATTCTCTGGATTGTAACTGTATGATACAACTCCAGTGCGGTACCTGCTCCCCAAAATGGATAGATTTACGTACCGTGTCTCGCTCTTTACGATCTATTGATTCGATTTACGTCTGCACCATCGGCAATGCCATTGTCCACGATGAACAGAACTGTGCCAGTGCATTGTGCATCGACCTGTGTTAGTAGGTGTGAAATAGTGGGCTTTAATTCAGAGTTTGCACTGTCACCTTTTGTCTGGATGCGATGGAGGAGGCATCGGTCAAGGTTAAGTGTTGGGACTCGTGGAGACACTTTCAATAAGCGTGTTTACACAGCGTCATGTGTCCTACATTGCATCCTTGTGGACCCGGTGACGTTTTTTCTAAAAAGCCGTAACCTTCCTTAACACAATGCGATAATAAAATAGCCCTAATAATAAGTTACTGTGCTATTTTCGTAGGCTAATACATGAATAGGCGTATGTCGGTCGTCTTTATAAAATGCACAAAACATTTTCGAAAAGCAACGTTACGAATTGGTCATTTGCGCCTGACGAAGGCCCTTTGTCTATTATTTGATTATCCTACACTACTTGAATAAGATAGGCATGAAGACGAGACGAGTAATAACAGACTCAATGTTTACATGGGATGGGATTGGACCATACGGAAGATATTTTGGCTCAATTTTGAGGAAGGTTGAAGTTCATGAAACAAATGTTTAATGAAAATATATTGCAATGATACAACTGGCTTTTAAGCATAATATAGCATAGACCGATATCACAACACAATATCAATTCTAGAGCCTACAAAAGGAGTTCCGCTCGGACATGAACCTAGTCTAGTTGCGGTATTGCGGGTACTAAAGTTTAACTGCAATCTCTGTTGCCATATTTGCTAAACGAACAATACCATCCCATTCCCCCCACGGAAGAAGCTCCAACCAAGCCTTGAAGCCATAAAGTTTAAGCTGTAGGCTATGTGGCCTTTAGTCCAAATACCAGAGCAGAGAGGAGGAAGGTCTATTGTTTAGATTTCTCTCAAAATTAGGACCCCATATCTTTTTTAACCTGAAAAATGATGGGTTGTAGGTCATCAATTCAGGATCCATGCATTCTGATCTCTTCTTAGGAACTCGATGCCTTAGAAAGTGAGTTATGACGTTGCTTCATTCGGCCAACATGAACTAGAACTAGGCTGCTGTTACAATCATTCGCATTTTCTGAGATATTTACCACAATATGGGTTTATTGTGTAATGTAATACAGATTGGCCTACCGCACATTTCATCCGAATCTGCATTGCGACCGAAATGTATAGGTCTACCAAAAACAGCCACAGTTTAAAAAAACCAGTTAGGGAGCAACGAACAGTGATGTGTGTGGAACACAAACTATGGACTAGGTCTGAATCACGTTTTTGTAAACCCTAACTTATTGGGCGACTTAAGTTATGTCCGTAGGCTGTAGACAGCGAGTTGGCCTACGTAGGCGTAATAATGGATATGTATCCTCAAAATGGGGGACGTCGCTGCATAATTGCAACAAGAAACCAATGAATTAATTGGGTTATTATTACTAATATTTTGGGTGAGTCTAATGTACGAGCTTCAAGTGTGGCACTATCATGTGCCTCTCTCTTTCACACACACACACACACACACACACACACACACACACACACACACACACACACACACGCACACACGCACACACGCCACACGCGACGACCACGCACGCACGCACGCACGCACGCACGCACGCACGCACGCACACACACACACCAACACACACACACAACACACCACACACACACACACACACACACACACACACACACAATAAGACGTATATTCTATTCTATTCTATTCTATTCTATTCTATTCTATTTCTATTCTATTTATTATCAGCCTCTTCCCTGCAGCCCCTAGAGAAAAGCTCGAGGAATGCAGGTATACATGCTCGTTTCTCTGTTTCAAGTTCACGTTCACCTCCAGCCTCCACATTTTACCGCCTTCCCTCTCTCTTTCTCTCTTTCTCCTCTCCTCCCCCCCCTCCCTACCCCCCCCCTCCTTTTCTCCCGTACGCTCTCTCTCCTCTACAGATGTATCCCCTCCCCCTTCTCCTTCTTGCCGTCTGCATTGCGGACAGCCTTTTTGTTTCCGTGTGGTGGACATAGCAGTTGAACTTGAGACAGACACCTTGTAAACCACACAGTAGTCTGGGGCCTGTTCTGGTCTGCAATGCGGTGGGGGGTCACTTGGACCTCTGGACGCTGGACGCTGGACACTTGCTCCCAAAAAATGATACGCTCCCTTGGCCAACATTACGGCTTGTATGAGTGTACCATAAGGCAACTTAGGCTGCCTGGTCTTAAAAACGAACTAAATTATCCCCCGCCTGTTTGTCACATGCGCAAGGTAGATTTTGCGAAGGGTGGATGGAGGGGGTTGGATGGGTTGATGGATGGAGGGAAGGCGCTGGACAGAAAGTAAGAAAAGATTTACACCTTATTTATCTAGGTGTGTAGCCGAATATATAAATGGACAGATTCATGGATATACAGAGACAAGAAATACAGTAATACACAACAACAATAATAGCCTTAGCCTATCAACATAGGCTAAGATATAGGCCATAATAAGAACGATTAATTACAACACTATAACTATCAAAAGAATCATTAGAATATCTAGTCCATCTGTGGTATTGTTGAGATAAAGTAGTTATTCATATAAACGTCACATTTACAATAATATACTACACTATGAATACTACCAGACTACCAGAATTCACCAACACAGTAGGCCTACACATCACCATTTTGAACGAAGTGTACGATTTTATTCAGGTTAATATTGTGGGTGTCAGTTTGCGGAAGGCAACAGACGCTCACTGACGCTCAGTGAAGTGATGCCCCGCTTCACTGGAGTAAAACAAGTAGAGCTGAATATGAGGATATCGTGGCTTGTCCGCCGCGCGCAGGCTATGGCGGATCTTCCGATAATATTATGTTTCAAATAGGTGGCCAAATAGCCTGACAAATATTAGATTTTTCTTTACTTTCATAATGCCGTTTCTTAAAGATGATTCATTATTTTTCACCTCCCAGTTAGGCCCTTGAAAACCCCAATTTTTGCAAGAGAACGTTAATAATTTAGGCCTATACCATGGAGGAATTGTTTGGCAAAGCATAGGACGAATAGAAATTTAAAGAGCATCTTGGGGAGTCTTTTAGCATATGTCAATAATCTTGAATCTGTCTTACGAATACCATCAGACGAAAGTAGGTCCTAGAAACAAGTCGTAACAGCGGCCATAGGGCCTTTGTGGTTATTTTGACCGAAACGAACCTTTTGGAAAAATATCAAGATAGGCCTATGCGTTTTGCGCCTATAGGCCTGGTCTATTATTTATTTCTTTGTTTATAGCATTGAAAAGCTATATTTATTATCGAATGTTGCAACGTTTCTATTAAAAAGTACAATTATACAACGTCTACCATTTTGTAGACGCGTCACCACTCTACGTTAATTGCAGATATTTACCGAGGTAGGCCTACTTATTTTGCACAAGTTGTATTCAGCAATTTGTAAGATATTCCGTTTAACAGCAGCGTTTATGACTTATAATTATATGATATTATTTTTTTTTACAACTTTAGGCCTACGAATTACTTCGTCTTTCACATCCATGATTTCTTTATCATAGATGAAATATTGTAACGTAAGGAATATAATCCTCAAATGAGAGCAAATAAATTGTAGCTGAATTTACCTCTAAACTCTATTTTTGAAAGTTGTGCGCCAACAGCAAACAAACCTTACAACTTCCCTTTCCACAACTTCCTTTCCCTTCATTCATTCATTTGGTCTTACTCACGCAGACAAACACACACACACACACACACACACACACACACACACACACACACACACACACACACACACACACACACACACACACACACACACACACACACACACACACACACACACACACACACACACACGCACACACACACACAAACAAACACAAAAATATAGTGCTTGGGTGGTTGATCACCATCCTTCATCACAGCATCGGGCATTGTTAACTAAATTGGCAGCACTTAATTACTGAGTTTATTTCCCTCTAGTCATCTGTGAAATGTAACAGTTGTGTACAACTATGCTGACCTTATCAATTTGAAATGCTGAAGATGTCTTTCTTGTTTGTATTGTTGTCTGGCCGCTTCTCCTAAGAGCTGTTTCAATGTAATTATTCATTACCCCTATCTGTTTATAGCATATTGATTGTTTAGGGATAGTTAGTCAGTTATTCTCCTTCATAGTCACAAAAATCACACTAAACACAAAGTGGCCCCTTAACTAGACATACCTAGTTGTTAATAGAAGTAGGCTTTTGTTGAAATGACCACGAGATTCCAATCTGCTCCGACCATTACATGTTTGCCCATTGTCAATTTACGTAAAGGTGGTCTGAAAACAAAATGGCTATCCCTGAATTTACTGTCATGTCTGTCATTCCCTGTGTGGAAAACAACAACGAAGACAAACACACCAAAATACAATACCAAGTGAGCAGCAGTAGAACAAAACCTTGTTAATGAGAGGGCTCAGAGGTACTGGCAGATTGGTTCATTTTAAGAGGAGGTCTACGTATACTTAAATAACCACCGTGGGCACAAGGGCTTCGCTCTGAATGTGTGCTTCAAACCTTTGAGGGGACAGGCTGCGGGGGAATCTAGAGGCTGGGAGTGGGAGCGAGTGGTGGTGATGGCGCAATGCAGTGGGGGATTGTTTTCTTGACACACATTAGGGATGAGGGGCCCTGAAAGGAGCATTGAAGCAAACAGTTAACCGGTATTCCTCGATGCAAAGTGGCCAATGTTTGAATTGAAGGTAAGCAATGTTAAAATATGGCAAAAAAATAGATGAGTTGACAAATCAGAGATCTTCTTGGGACTGGGCGCCATAACACTATTGTCATTAGCAAGCTTTGTCCACCTGTTTTCTTTTTGATGAGAGATGGTTCAGTACCTTTCTTCAAGCGAGGGCATTAGTCAATCCTCCCAGTTTAGACCTTATGTCCAACTGACACATTCTGAGTTGAGCAGAGATAGATAGATAGATAGATAGATAGATAGATAGATAGATAGATAGATAGATAGATAGATAGATAGATAGATAGATAGATAGATAGATAGATAGATAGATAGATAGACAGATAGATAGAGAATAGACAGATAGATAAGATAGACAGACAGACAGACAGACAGACAGACAGACAGACAGACAGACAGACAGACAGACAGACAGACAGACAGACAGACAGACAGACAGACAGACAGACAGGCAGGCAGGCAGGCAGGCAGGCAGGCAGGCAGGCAGGCAGGCAGGCAGGCAGGCAGGCAGGCAGGCAGGCAGGCAGGCAGGCAGGCAGGCAGGCAGACAGACAGACAAACAGGTATAGATAAATAGATAGTAATGTATTGTCCTCACATATAACGGTGCAAACTCTCAGACCCAAGATGTGGTCCGGTGCTGATTGGTTAACCCCATAATGCTATTGTTGAGTGCAATGAGGGCAGATGCTTCTGCTTGTGACGGTTCAGTAGGATGAGGTGCTGATGGAGAGGGTCATGGGACATTATGTGTACTTTACGAGTCAGATCGTAGGTTATGCCGTCATACAGGAATGAGGAGGTTTCAAGTAATAATCCAAATGACCTCAATCAATCAATTCCAAAGGATATCAGGTGTTTTGTTGTTGCTGGCCATATACATCCCTTGGTCATAGATACCCCTTGTTGAAGAGTTTCGTGCAAATTCTACATTGCCATCATGGTTTATTTTTTTATTGCATGGATGACCCCGGTTGGAATAGAACCCCTAACCCTGGCAGTCTTAACCAGAGTTTATAATTGCTCCATCCAGAAGTATAAAACATAAAAAGCCTCACCCCATGTTAGTTCCCATAACATAGTGCTTCAGTGACTTTCCAATAGCCTGAACAGGCTCCATGTATTGATATTATTGAGAAGCTTTAGGATTGGGCAAAATGACAGATTTGCCTCATAGTGTAGACCAACGAATTCTGCACGTCTATGTTTTCCAGAAGCCTAAGGAATGTTATAAGCCTCTGGTTGAATATCTGTCTCGAAAATATGATTCTTCAGAATAGTTTTTGTCAAAGTAGGTGTCAACAAAGTTACCCTGGAATGTTTAGCACCACTATTTTAACACCAAACTATTAT
>OLKM01000926.1:17500-25000 GCA_900291075.1 Melanogrammus aeglefinus
CATGATTTCACCTAAGGAGAATATTTCCTGTTTACGAAGTAAAAACATTGTATTACAGTAATAATAGGCATTAAACCACTAAATTTAAAAGAATATTGAATAGAATTTGAGAATTTGCAAAAATACAAATTGTAATAAATATTCCTTTAACAATTTGTATAAGTCTATGACATTTATTTATTCATGAATTTATAATTATTTGTTTAACCCTATAAATAGGCCTATTGTACTTTTATAAAATCAAATAAAAATGTCGGCTATTAATCTTTCCCTGTGTTTCATCGATGAGTGCGTTTGCGTTTGTGCGTGTGTGAGGACATATTTCGCGATATCCTCCTCGACATTTCTTTAAGTTTGCACGTTTGCATTTGTACGTGTGTGTCCGTGTTTGTGTATGCGTGTGTTTGTGTGTGTATGTGTGTGTGTGTGTGTGTGTGTGTGTGTGTGTGTGTGTGTGTGGTGTGTGTGTGTGTGTGTGTGTGCGTGTGTGTTGCGTGTGTTGTGTGTGTGTGTGTGTGTGTGTGTGTGTGTGTGTGTGTGTGTGTGTGTGTGTGTGTGTGTGTGTGTGTGTGTGTGTGTGTGTGTGTGTGTGTGTGTGTGTCTGTGTGTGTGTGATTACAGCTAGCCAATCTGTATTTCTTAATTTTTATTATGCCTAATAGAAACTTCCATTATTTTTTATTCCAGATCTATGATATTGTTATTGTGTTCCTTGTATAATGTTCGTAACCTACATCATTTGGCTCTCATAAACAAATGTAATTTTGGACGTCTCTATATGAGGCTAGACCCCTTTTTAAAAGAGGCGGTAGGACTATTCTTTAGCCCGTGAAGTTTCAACCTTCAAGTTATCTGGTCATAAAAGAATAATACGCATTTTCTTAAAATAAAATGACTTCAATATGTAAGTAGTCTTTACTTATATAATCCATACGATTTTGGCTTTGTGATTCCTGTTTTACCACGAAATAGATATAAGCCACAACAACAGATAACATTATTTTGGAAACAAAATAGGGTAGCCGAACTTAAATTATACTACAAAACGTCCACATGATCACGTAAAGCTAAATTGACCATAACCATTTAAAATAATAATGCAGATTGGAAAATAGCTTGAAGTTTACTGTGTTTAGGCCTACGTAAATAAATAATTCATTGTCGTGAAGGTGCAGTTTTTGTTACAGTTTCTTAGACGTGGCCGAAGTAACCCATCTCTTGGCAACATAATATGACTTAGGAGGACTATAGATGATTTATAGTATAGATAGGTCGGATGAGCACATAATCCTGAGAGGAAATTCCATCGCGAGCTCCTTCGTTGACCTGCGCCTTAATTGGATGCAGAGATGGAATTCACAGCAGTTTTCAGACTTTCCGATGAGCTCTCATTTTTCTGGGACCTCTGTCGTTCTTAGGAGGCAGAAGAAGATGGATATCGTGTTTATAGATACTTTTCCGCAATTTCTTTCATTTCCAACTGATGGAATAAAGAATGCGCCCATCGAAAGGTCCACAGGCATTCTAAATTGTATTATCCATTAAATGGAAATATGTTAGAAAGACGCATGGATAAAGAAGACAGTAATTTTCGAATAGGCCTAAATACAAATAAATAGTCTAGGAAAGAATGAAAAACTGAACAAAAAAAAAAGGATCAAAACAAAACCCGAGAGGCGGGGTCTGCCCGTGAACCCCAGACTGCAATTGGCAGCTAAGCAGGAAGCAGCTCGCTCCCCACTGCCCTCTCTCCTCCAATTATGGAACAAAGGGTACATTCTCTTCGACTTTCGTCAAAATATTCCCTCCTCTTATTAAATATGTCTATTTGCCAATTTCAACAAATGGCTATAAAGAGTTGGCCGATGCCTATGCGAACAAAAAGTTAGTTTTCAAGACGTCCAATTCAAAGGAAAATATTTTGCACTGCGATACAACCATGCATCCAATAGCCATTTTAGTCGTGGACTGACTACCCTCTGCACCGCCGAATAACTCAATACAACTTCAGCAAATTCTTTCTAAGACCGATTTGTATTTGGCATGCCGACGAGAATGATGCAGATGCACGCATCTTCGGCGGCTTTTCTCGCCCCGTTCCGCTTGATTGTCATTTCGTTTTACCAATGAAAGAAGCCAAAATCCATTGTCCATTGGAGCGATCCAAACATTGGTTCGTTGGCAAAACGAATCACCGCAGGAAACCAAAGGGCAGGTGCCTCCTTCATGGCTGAACGATCTTCCAACGGCAGAGACTCGTCCTTATCTTAAGCCTAATCCTGGAATCGAACCCCATCACGGAAAAACACCGGCGCCACCACTTCTCGATCAAATCGGACTCGTACCTGTAGGACATAACTGGGTCATGGCAAGTGATGGAGCAAAAACAACGCTGCCGATTCTGGGATCATTTCTCCAGCATCATCCCGGTGTAAATGTCCAACAGTCGGGTCGTGTCGGCTTGTCCTCACAACCAGCGTGTCCCGACAACCAAACAAGGAATCGCCTTGAAGCTGATCGATACGTTAAAGTCGCTCTCATTAACGCACTCGACGTTAGCGGTGACGCGTATATAAAATATGGAGATATTTTACGCATTGACAGCCCCGGTGCCACGGCAAGCATCGCTCGCCGCCCGCTGACTTTTCACGCACCCCAGCCCCAGCAAACGAAAATCTCCTTTGCATACAACTCACGACATCACAGGCACACACACGACCCGGAATTTACCGCGCGACGGCCACGAAAGGGGTCAATTAGTACCTTTAGACTCATTGACGCATGCAAAACCCAGTGTGTTTTTTTTTTTACAACGAGTACGAGATTGACGATGAGAGCAGAGGAAGGCTGTTAATTGTTGACGACAGCAGGTTCGAAGAATTTGTAGACGACACAGGTGACGGAGAATTTCCCCGTCGTTTCAAGTCAGTCGACGCGAGACTGGCTTTATCGACCAAACATCACGGGCGGGCGTCCAGCAGAGCAAAGCAAAGGCAAACGGACCGACTGTTCACGGAGAGGACAACCTAACGGAGAGATTACCGAGTCATTATTTACGTGGGTAAAAAGCGGTCAAAGCTAGAGGGAGAAAGAATAATATAAACGCATTGCAGGGATTAGTGAATGATGTGGTGATAGGCCGACCACAACGCAAACACATTCGAAATAATGGTCAAGGAATGAGTTGGCCACCGTGGCGTCCAAATGATGAAGCGTCTTACAAAAGACAGGGTGACTCTCTTTTCCTTTTTCCCACTTTTCTACTTTTTTTTTTTGCGCTGCGTTGTTAAAAATGGAAGCTCCATGGTAGCGCCATGACAAAGAAAGTCGCTTTGTCCCTTTGAAATTAATTTATTGCGCCCAGTCAAAGTGCCCTCCGCCTAGGCTGAATAGAACTTTTCCTATGTCTGGGTTTTTTCAATTTTTTTGGTGCCTCACAGCCAGGCATGCGGAAGAGACTTTGCTCGGGGGACGGGAGAAAAGACGTGCAGTGTAGGCGTGCCGTTGATGGTGGGTCTGGGGCTGTGAGGCCTGCTTTGTTGCTGCGCGTCTGGCTCCAGCAGCTCATAAAAGTGCAAGGCCAAGCCATCACCAGTTCGTCATCGTTGGCATGTACCAACTCAAAGCACAAATGTGTCTGCCTTCCTTCACTTATGTTAGCCATATGAAATCTTATTTTGTTGCCAAGTTTTTTTTATTACATCCATGAAATTTGTTCGTTTCTTGTGTGTTTTGGACAAGACAGTGGCATCTATGGAATGATTTTTTTTTAAAGTGTTACTGAACACACATGGAACATCCCAACGCATATGACCCACTTCAAGACAACGTAGTCGTAATAATAGGATAGGCTACATATTGCATGGACTAATACATATTTACACATCTACATTTTTGTAGACAGTATTTTTTTGTGTCTGACGTTCTCTGTTAATATTAATACGGATCGTTATTTGTTATAGGCTACAAGAAGCCACCTGGCCTGACTGAGGAAAACAACGGTTGGCTGGCTGTCTGCTAAAGCCGATAGTAGGAAACGCAACCCTTACACTAAGCACCGAACTCTGGAGCTGGAGAAGGAGTTCCTGTACAACATGTATTTATCGACACAGCGCCGCCTAGAGATCAGCCAAAACCTTGACCTAACAGAAAGGCAGTTCAAAATCTGGTTCCAGAATCGCAGAATGAAGACGAAGAAGCAACACCGAAGTTCCAGGGATACTGTGAAAAACAATAACAGTGGAAACTGATTAAACCAAGGTCATAGAGGACTGACCCTCTGATTCATTGACCGAATGACAAAATCATTTAAATGTTTTCTTTTTTCTGGGTAACTTAGAAGTGTATGCTTCTGCATGCATGTAGTCCATTGTCATAAAAAAAAGCATGCACACACACACACACACACACACACACACACACACACACACACACACACACACACACACACACACACACACACACACACACACACACACACACACACACACACACACACACACACACACACACACACACACACACGCACACACACACGCACACACACTCGGATACAAAGATATACAAACAAACACTAAATAACGCGTTTAATTATGTTCCGTGTCACTTGTCCGTTTCATCATTGTTATAAGGAAATTCCATCTATAATGTACTTTGTATCCTGTGGGAGCAAGAATTCAATTTTTAATTCATAAGTTTATTAGCTTGTCGTGTTGATGGCCACTTTGAATTAGCGCACAATTGGTCACCTTTTTGCTTATAGTATTTAGTAAGGCTCCACATCTAGTATTCAGCACTTTTAAAATAGTCTTGAACATTGCGTTTTTACGTCTCCAGTGAGGTCAGATTGGAGCCTTTTGGATTCCACTGCGTAAAGACATTAGAACGAATATAGTAATCCCTTGATGACCCAGCACTTGTCTTGTGTTACATATTCGTATTTGTTGCATTGGAATAGCATTGTTTTGCATGTGTTTAATTTACACCCAATATGTGGCACACATTTGATATATGTATGTATTGCCTGATAGAATGCCGGATAGATTGATAACACACATTCAATTCGGCTTTCCAATTTAATGATTAAAATCTTCCAACGCTTTTTTCCTCGAAGGAATATATTAATAAAGGAACGCCTATTCAAAGGTAGGAAAGTGGAGACTTATATATTGCACACACTTTAAAAACTGATGCACAGTGCTATCCAGCTATTCATTAAAAATGTAAAGTAGGACACTGATATTCCATTCGCTAAATGAAGTGTACCGGATATTAAACTTTCATATTCAGATCCAGAGGCCACACTGACCAAATGTTCAATAATGAGAGTCTTGATTAGGGAGAGCCTCATTGACGTCTATCTTCAGGTAATATTCAAGCTAATTTATTTTTCATTTATAGTTTTAATTGAACCAACTTGGGTGTAAAGATTGCATTGCCAAATCATTGTTTGATCTTATTGTGGTGCCGTATTCCTCACGGAGAAGCATTGTATTGAAAGTGCGGTATTAAAAAATATAGCATAGGTATTCCATTCTAAGATTACAAATGGGTATTAGTCTTAAAGACGGATTCAGCCCGATCTATCGTGGTCCAAATCAAGTATATATGTAAAGGCAAATTAAACATGGATTATTATTATTATTATTATTATTATTATTATTATTATTAATTATTATTATTAGAAGAAGAAGAATAGTAGTAGTAGTAGTAGTAGTAGTAGTAGTAGTAGTAGTAGTAGTAGTAGTAGTAGTAGTAGTAGTAGTAGTAGTAGTAGTAGTAGTAGTAGCAGCAGTAGTAGTAGTAGTAGTAGTAGTATTAGAAGAAGTAGTAATAGTGGTAGAAGTAGCATAGTATTAGTATTATTATATAAATTGTTGTAGTAATACAATATACTGGATGATATCTTACTTTTAAAACAAATAGTATTGTAACAAAGAAACCTCATTATCCATTTGATCAATGTAGTTAGCTACCAGCCCAATCTATATATTTATTTAAAGGAAAAAACTAAATAAATACTTTATTCACACATTGAATTATGTAACATTTAGGTGAGAGGCTTGGTTTGACCTTATAGCCTTTTAAATTTTTGTTTGTTTTTGTTGCTTGAGTGTATTTCGGGAAAGCCTAATTCTTCTGACTTCTATAGTGAAATTCCATGGACAACCTGAAGACGCGTGAAGTTGAAAAGCCAAGGTGCAGATGGCACGAGACATCCGCTTTCCGTGTCTCTGTTTGTGCGAGCGAGAGTAATAAAAACACTCTTAGGTCCACAGCCAAAAACACACACACACACCAACGCCCATAAACATATTCACACATTCTTTCTCTAGTTGTCTGCTTTTTGTAATTGTTTGTACCTGGAAGTCCAAAAGCACACTCTGGAATTATTCATATTCATAAATTATTGAGAATGCCCGAAAGGGGAAGAGCTTCGTTTTTGGACGGAGTAAATTTATTTCCAGTTATTGATGTGGTTGAGTGTCAGTGGAAAAGAGTGCGTTTTATGAATTATTAAACATTCATAATCATGGCATGATCCTATTTTTTCGCCTATTGGATTGGCTTGACATCTTTTTTTACCTTATAACCAAATAACTCTATCGTTAGATTCTACAGACGACCCCGCATGTGCTACGACTTGATCCAGCCATCCGTTTGCACTCAGCCCCTGTTTCATCTTTAGGCTGCGCTCAGCACGTTGGATTAAGTGCGTTGGTTTGTTGCATGAGAAGTGGTCTGCTGTAGATGCTGCAGGGTTCACATGTGAATGTTTGATCAGGAACACATGGCTGAACTTCCTTTGCGCTTCTGAGGCCTCCAGCTGCTGCCCGTTTGTTTGGAGCGGAGACTCGGGGAAGCTAGGAGGACACATCAGAGTTATTTGGAAAATAATGAGTGGAAATGGTACACTACTACAGGTTATTAGAAAAAAGAAGATTGAATGCGGTTATTTGGCTAGAACATCGAGGGGGATGGGGGGGGGGGGGGATAATCTAAGAAACAAGGTCAAATAAGTAGTTTAGTGGTATGGCTATTGGGTAGAGAAAATACAATTTGGTTGTGGTATAAGATCTGGATATTTCCAGGTTCCCACGCTGTTGTCTCGTCTTGTGGTCTTTTATATCCATGTAGACGCAATTATGTATTAATGCTGCTCTGTCAGGTGACTTTTTGCAACAATTTGTGTCTTTGTGTTTCCATGCATCGTTGTCAAGGCTCGCTCGTCCTGTCCCCTCCGTCGAGCTGGCATCGTGGTTGGTCAGCAGAGAGCAATTGATAAACTGCTCTATTTGATACTGGAGGAAGCAAGCGTATAAAGTGCGGATGTTCATGGGATATATATTGCTATATGGTGTGCTTTTATGGCTACCCTACTGCCCCACTATTGGTGGACAACAAAAGACTCTGAAAAGGAATGTTGGCACTTCCTGGGACGTCTGTTGTCTCGGGCCGCCAATAGTTTTTACTCGCCGTTAACGGCGCCTCAGTGGGCAA
>OLKM01000926.1:35000-42500 GCA_900291075.1 Melanogrammus aeglefinus
TCTTTTTTCCCGAGGCCTGTTCATTGCCTCTTCTCGCATTATTACTCCCTCTCCATCCTTTCATGATTATAGAAATGCTTGCGTCAGAAGATTGAGTGACACGGTAGACATTTGATGTGTCTGCGGTAGGTAGCCCATGGGCCGATAGAATTTCTCCAGCAGACATAGGTTACACGTATGTAGCCTGGAGAGAAATGCTCTCTCGGAAAATTCAATGGGCTGAGGCCATAAGTCTCGTCTTTTCACCCCTTCTCTCTGCTCTGCTTCTCCGCCCTGTGTTGCCTTCCACCCCGCAGGGGAAAAGGAGCTATAACGTCTTACATTGGGCCGACTAGAGCTCCGCCAGGGGATACTAGGCCCGCGATCCCAGCTCCTCTCAAATCGGTTTGTCATTCTGCGTGACAGGCGAAGCCGGGGCTTCGCTCTGGAGCTAATAAATGGTCTTGGAGGTGATTATACACTTGGGAAATGCGAAGCACCCACTTTAAGCGTGACAAAAACGCATCGCCTTACCTTTCGCTGGCATCTAACCTATTTTGAGCCCGGCATTATTTGCGTTGAGATGAAATCGATCTACATGTTTAAAAGTCGGGGAAAAATTGATTTCAGACGTTAGTATGGACGTATGTGCTGATGATAGTCACTAACCGTGTGAATTACAGGCCATAGGCTCCCTGTGAATAACATGCCCTGGTTCTATCAGAGCCACCAGGCACAGTGTTGCAAATCTTCAGTGACAGCACCAAAGTGGCCCCATATCTCGATCTAGGTCTAAATAACACAAGATGCGCTCTGTTCACTGCAGCAAAACACCAAAGCATTTCTACCACTAGTAAGGTGGCAAACACAATGCCATATAACCAAACACATGAATATAGAGAGCATGAAATCATAAAGAGATGAGCACTGAGACAATATGCTCTCTCTCTCAAGCGCACACGCCCATGCGTACACGCACACACCCTTACCCTTACCCTTACACACACACACACACACACACACACACACACACACACACACACACACACACACACACACACACACACACACACGCACACACACACACGCACACACACACACACACACACACACACACACACACACACGCACACAAACGCACGCACACACGCGCGCGCGCACACATATACACATGCACACGCCGGTTTGTTTGTTAAGACAGGCAGGCCTGGCTTTCCCCTTTACTTTTAAGTGATAAGATCATCACTGGTCCATCCTAAGTCAAATGACCAAGGATACTTTGGCACAGGATGTAAACAATCTGATTTAAATTATTATATTGCAGACCTGAGACTATGCCAATGGTGTCTCCAAAGTCCACACTAAATGTTCCTTTCTGGGTAAAGACGCTGCCTTGAACCTAAGGTGTTTTCATCAGTAACTGAACTCTGCCCAAAAGGTGGGATCCTGTTTGGCTGAAGCCAATGTTTTTATTCTATTGTGCAATAATAGCAACCCGCTGTCAGGTTTTATATGGCTTATCTTTTACTATGCGTTGTCACTTGCCACTGAATATATATATTCATTAGCTAGAGCAACCAACCATCAAAACGGTTCCCTTCTCTAAAATATGGAGTTCACGGTCCAATGTGATAGCTCCAGAGGAAAACAGAGTTATTTGGCCATAATCTGGCATGCATAGCGTGTGAAGCAAAAACCCTGTCATAGCTAAAATGGCTTTCTATGCGATTCACAGAGTGAACACCAAATAGCTTTTAGCCCATTACCAGACGCATGCATTCCCAAGAACTGTATTCCACTAATTACATTGCTCCTAATCCCCTAGAGACAAGGGTGGAGTCAGAGAGAGAAGCAAAGAGGGAGTGAGAGATAGATAGATTGAGAGAGAGAGAGAGAGAGAGAGAGAGAGAGAGAGAGAGAGAGAGAGAGAGAGAGAGAGAGAGAGAGAGAGAGAGAGAGAGAGAGAGAGAGAGAGAGAGAGAGAGAGAGAGAGAGAGAGAGAGAGAGAGAGAGAGAGACGGGGGGTGGGAGAGAGAAAGAGAGAAATGCATACAGAGATAGTTAGATAGAAGAATACGAGGGAAACAAATTGGCCATAGCATTCTATAGTATAGAAAATGAACAGGCTCATAGTCTCATGATGTGGCCCTAAGCAACATTGTTGTTCTTCTCCTTCATATTTTATAGACCCCATCATTATTGTAGAATACAATAATGTTGTATTGTATACAATAAGAGTACAATTATTGTTGGCAAGCACCTTAAAGCATATGCTGCTTTTGTCACTAAGATATGAGACGGAAATGCAGAGTGCAATGTTTTGCAAGCACTTGACTTTCAAAGGAGTTTTAACATATTCCTCTTTTCATGGACATTGTCTGAAATTTACGATTCAAAAAATGTAGCCTATGTGACACAAGGTTTGATATCTGATGAGTAACTTCCTGTTATATTTGATTGGAAATGCAAAATAAAATCATGATGCTTTATTTTCTTGGTTTCCTCGATTGCCTTCTAATTCAGACAAGGCTGCTACATGTTTAATCCACTACACATCTATTACAAATAAAATGTTGTATAATACAATCTATATCTGCACTCTGCCAAGTTCTTTTTCTGAAACTAGCTATGACAGCAGCACTATAAAACATTTTTGTCGCTACTCGAATTTCATAATTGTCATTTATCAAACGCTGCCATCCATAGTTACTTACTTAGGCTGATTACTGTCAGCCTGACTTGTAAGTCAGTTCTGATACATGTGACTGTTGAATGAAAATGTTAAGTTGGAGTCAGATCTGCCCTCATATAAGGCGTAGACAGCTTTCTCCAGAAGGTGGCCTTGCAAGATATGCTTCGAGCCTCTAGGTCTACACATGGCAGCAACTTAACAAACAACAATGTATCCTTATTTGAAACTCTGATTAAACACATTATCGCCCAGCTAACACCTGAAAAGGTTGTGTGGGAAGCTTAGCTAAAACGTTCATATCCAACCAGACCATGTTCACAGACATCATTTATACTTTTGAAGTCATTTCCTTTTCCACATTTGTCTTACAATAGCCTATAGTTATTGACTTTAATTTGTTCCTATATGGTTTCCTTGAAATCCTCAGCGTCCTAAATGCCATAATGATTCACATATTTATCCCCGGGACGTCATAAATAATTTTGATTTTGTAAGGCAAAGTATTCTTCCTGTGTGCAACATATCTAATAATCTCACCCCACAATGTGGCTGTTGGAATACAAACCCATGTTATAAATCCAAGTTGCTCCAATCACTGAGGTGGTTGAAGAGCATGTGTAGAGAATGTATTTTGTTATTTAAATATATTGTTGTTTTATTGACTCCCATTTACTTGAAGGACCACGGTTTGGTAACATAACTATGACTACCGGATGCTAAGCACAAACCTAGGATTATAAAATGGGGACTTTCTTCGGATGGAAATATTCAAATGAATTTGCAGAACTTATATGTGATGCTGGTTATGAACAACGCATCACATATTGTATATGCTTCAAATCATGATTGTAATAATTCTGCAGTGCAGATTGATTGCAACAAATGCCACAAATGGATGCACGAATTGCTGTCCAAATGTACAGTGTGCCTCAGGCTTTGAATTGTAGGGTGGAGGATTCATATACTGTATCTTTGTAAACACATGCGTAACGCTGAGCTCTGCTGATCCCCCTCTCTGTTCCCTAGGCGACCCCTCCGCCAACTGGCTGCACGCACGCTCCTCCAGGAAGAAGCGCTGTCCCTACACGAAGTACCAGACCCTGGAGCTGGAGAAGGAGTTCCTCTTCAACATGTACCTCACCAGAGACCGCAGGAACGAGGTGGCGCGGGCTCTGAACCTCACGGAGCGGCAGGTGAAGATCTGGTTCCAGAACAGGAGAATGAAGATGAAGAAACAGAGCAAGGACCAGCCTAAAGACTAGCGCTTCATACACACCTATAAGCATGTAGGGCTACATACGTACATGCATTCATAGAGGCATACATATATGCATACATATATGCATGCATTCATGCATACATAAATGCATACATACATTTATTCATACATACGTGCAAACATAGATCTATACATACATACATACATACATACATACATACATACATACATACATACATACATACATACATACATACATACATACATACATACATACATACATACATACATACATACATACATACATACATACATACATACATACATACACACATACACACACATACAAACTTACATGCCAACAAGCACGTATGTATACATACATACATGTATAAGTTCATACATACATACAGGCACGTATAGTATATACAAGCGCATACATGTATACATTTGTATATACATGTTGACATGAATACAGGCAAAGACACAAACACCCATAGATCCAAACAAATAAAAGAAGATATGTACTTATGCGCACGCTTATACACACGCACGTTTATTTGCAATAGTTATCTGATGATAAATTGTGGTTATAGGTTTTATTATATTTGCAGAGATGGCCAGGTAATGCCCACTGTTCTGGGCCATACGCTAAAAACTAAAGTTATTGAACTAGGCTATAGGCCTATAGCCTACGCGTATTCTGCTATGCCATATGAATCTCATTTTCTCTCAAATTATTTTAAACAGACGAAAATCGAAATGAAACAATGATAGACCGAACGTCCTTGACTCCCTCACCCTTGATTTGACCTCACAATGTCCTCTTCAACATCAAGATGTGTCTGTGTATATCGAGCAGGGTAACCCAGAGCGCTTCGAATTTCATGTGTTTCTTTATTTTGTATATCTGTTTTGGTTATTGTATAAACAGACTACCACTTTTGGAAACAACACATACATGGGGCGAAGTGGGACGGCCGCGGCCCGAGGACAGGGTAGGGGTGATCAGGGTGGGGTATCGGAAGCGGGGGGCGGGTGGGGGCTCTCGAGCGCTTCTAGTATTAGTTATTTATTGCTCTGCCGCATTGACACCGGTGCTTCGTCAGGGAGGCGCTTGAAGGTGCTGAAACTGAGTTTTCACGCGGTCATTAAAACAGGAGGAACGGGAGAGCAGGCAGTTCGATGAGGCGTGCAGTTAATTCTTCTCATTTTTTTGATTGCGCTTGCTCGCTCCCACTCCCCTCGACTCTGATTAGAAAGACGTCGGGTGGCTGAAGTTGACATTCTAGCAAAAAGGCTCCCGTTCGTTTGTTCCTTCGTTTGTTTGTTTCCACGTAATTAGACACCGCCAAAGCATCAGTATAACGCCGCGTTACCTGCTTCGTTGGGTGGATGAGTCCCACTCGATGACGATAATCTTGTACTCTCGCTCCCTGTTATCTACCACAACGCGCTGCGGTCTACTCTGCTGGCGACCGATAGCGGTAAACATGACCACCTGAATATGGTGTAGTCCTACACCAACAACACCGCAAGGACTTTGTAGGAGCCGCTTTATAGGCCTATAGCTTTGGGCTGACGTTGATGTTTTTTATTCTTGGGTCCTCCATTTTTAAGCCATCACCTGCGATTTTGAATTACAATAATTACGCAGCTCCTTGCGTATTTCTTGGAAATAGTAGGTCTATGAATATATACTATAGCCTATCTTTTTGTGAAACGCCTGTAACTAAAAGTCCGACTTATTTTTTGTCTTTTCTAGAATACTCCACGGCTACATAGGCTACATGGACGGATACGACTATTTTACGTGCACTATTGTACAAATACTATAACCATTAAAATCTTCACATTACCAAGTAGGCCTAGTGTTAATTTCATATGACAAATGGAGCTACGTAAATGCAGCATTGAATTGGTGTAGAAACAAGCACGCTGTGTCGCGAGGCTCGAAGCGAAGACTTAGCGCCGTGCAGCCCAACGCAGTTTTATAGCCGCTTCATAAACTAAAGATACTTTGGCCTAATGACGCTATTTGAATGCGTGTGTGTGTGTGTGTGTGTGTGTGTGTGTGTGTGTGTGTGTGTGTGTGTGTGTGTGTGTGTGTGTGTGTGTGTGTGTGTGTGTGTGTGTGTGTGTGTGTGTGTGTGTGTGTGTGTGTGCGCGCGTGGTCGTGCGCACGCGCGTGTGTGTGTTTGGGGGGGGGGGCATGAGGGAGAAAGGAGAAACACACACAGAGACTGAACTCACGTCTGTGTAAAGTGTGAAAGGAGGGCACCGCAGAAATACCACGCGTGTTCCCAGCTTCACCGAGCACCTGTCTTGACCTGGCACACACTACCGGCTGCCCTTATTATTTGTGAAGCACGTTTCTACTTATCTGGGTTGGTTTTACAACAATCAGCCATAGCCTAGCCTTTATGCTATAAAACTTCGAAGTATTTTCTCAGTCTTAAAAGCGACATAGGTATTTTTCCTATGGACAAACAACCACCAAATCTGTATAAAATGTTTACATGGACTGCGCATGCCACAGTTTAACCGTTATTTCTTCTGTAACTCTTTGGGTATTAAATACATTTGAGGGGAATGCTTACTGACATAGAACATATTTCTTATTTATTGTAGGGCCTATATAAAGTGAGTAACCTAATCAATTTCTTTAGGTATGACATATATGTTGTTGTTTTCTACAGTAACTGGAATTTTACTGTACTATAGTATTTTTCTATCATGTATTAGTCTAGATAATGTTTACATGTGTCTGTGCTGTTTTTTCGGTTGCAACATCACTCCAATAACTAGGTTTGTTATATAATCACAAAATATAGACAATATTGAAACTAAGCATCATGAAAATTAGTGAAAGAAAAGTATGTAACTCATTAATTCTCTCAAATATACAAATAAATATACAAAATTATACAATAAGCGGATAAAAAACGATGACATTGGAATTTGGTCCACGAATGACACCTCAACAACTTTCAGTTATCTTCCATTGTAATATATTGTAAGTATGCGTGTCTGTATGAAATGTCATCCGAGTAAGATTGGACACCATTAATTATCTGTGCCTCATTGTACTTTTTGTTTTTCATGTTTCTATGTGTCCTCTTCTGTGTTGTTTCTCTGTGCTACGGCACTGCTGATGCTGGATTCGTATTAAAACGCAGTTTACAGAACGACCATGTCTTGGTTTCATGTCATGTTGTCCTGCGTGCTGTTGTTTTAATGAATTGCTCATCCTCTACGAATCCCCATGGTAAAGCACATGCACACAGTAGATTAAAATGTCACATGACCGAGTTCCAATTGCGGGCTCTATGCTCGAATCCAGTTGCCTCAGGATTGGCGCCGGGGAGCGCGAGGCAGGCATGGACTTCATTTTCTCTGCTGTCATCATTACTATCTTATTTCTCAATATAATTTAATCCCAGTGGAGACAGAGTGTTAGATATCCCTGCATGTGTTCAAACCGACACCGAGACATTTGTCTGCATTATACAATGAAGGAAATGGCGTCTGTTTGGCTGCAGGACCAAAACAGTATCCTCGACACTCACGCGCACGCGCAGTTGGGTACCGCGTTTTTCGAGTACATTAT
>OLKM01000926.1:47500-60000 GCA_900291075.1 Melanogrammus aeglefinus
TCTTGAAAAAGGCCGAAAATAGGATATTTATTTAGTTTGGATTATTTGGCAAGCACACTACAGCCAAACGTGCATCTTATTATTTAAAAGTATTCCAAGACGGTTAATATGTGCTATAAGTGGTCCTACTTATATGCATGCATTTTATGTTAAGAGCTATTATTACAATTTTGATTGAAATAGATCGTGTTGTTTGCCACAAAACATCAATTTATTTCCTTTATTTGTTACGTACAATGGCCACTTGGTGGCACTCTTGCTCCATTAAACATTGCTTGACCCTCTGAAAATGAGACCGCACTTCCACGCACACTTTCAAGTAGAAGCGACTTTGAATAAGCTATTCAAGTATAGGGATAGCCGCATCTTATTGTGACTATAGGGTACTTGAGGTATATATCTTAAAGGATTTCTAAACTTCTAAATAATTTAAAAATGTGATTTAAATTAGCTTAACATTTAACTTGCTTTGACATAAACTATCTTTTGTAGAGCACACATGAGTTAACAACAACTGTACAATAGTGGCCGCATAATTGGCAATTTAAAGAGATTTAGAGCATATTCATTTATATTTACATTATTTCATTTATTAAATCCATGCACAATAATGATCAGGGCAAAGCTGCATATCAATTGAAGTTGTTTTGTTAATGTGGCCCATCTAGGCCTACGATAGGGGTTGTAGAGAGTGAACAACAGAATAATATGCTACCCAGGGTATTGCAGTGTGTATCACTATGTGGCGCTACGTTTCTCTCAGTATACAGTGGAAGATGCTTTGTTTACTGGGAAGTTGTGAAGCGAGGGTCGTGACAGATGAAGACACGAAGATGTTTGTTGCGGTGAAAGCAATTTGCAATGCCTTTTCTCAGTGTGCTTGTCCATTATCGAGATGCAAACCCTAGGAATAAGGCTTATCAGATTACTAGAAATTTGCCATAGGCCTATGGTTTTATTGGTTTAATCACAAGATTCTCTCGATTTAGTGGAAGACCTAGGCCTATAGTCAGGGAAAAGAAAATGTAATTAAACAAAATTTATGACACTAAACTCGGAATACGTTATTTACGTACAAAATTACATGTATCATGTTGCTCCTGTTAATGTGCGAGGCTTATCTGGTTGGTTGTCGTCCCGGTATCTGTGCTGCTATTCAATCACCACAATTCATAGCTTGATAATAAAATGACCAAAGTGAACTAAAATTGTCGCTTTAACCTCAAATTTTAAAGGAGCCATATTTGCCATCAACAAAAATAACATATAACGATGCATTGTTGAAACCATTGTACACCTGCTATGGTAGCCTAATACCAATAGGGACATATTTAGGTACAGGATTGTTCATATCGGGTCCGTGAAGGCCTCTGATCGTATACAGCCGCTGTGCAGTAGGCCTGCTTTTCATTCACTAATAAGCCGCTGCAGTAGGTTCAAGTGAATATTTTTAGAACGTTGATTTTTACATGCTTTGGTTGATAGGCCTACAGAACGTCTAACCTTTCCCCAACTTACCATCTCGTTAACCGGGTCTAAGATATATTACAACAATTGTCTTTACTGAGCCCAGGGTTCGAACCTCTGGCCCTTCATAATGATGAGAGGCCGTATGGAAAACACAACTAAAATGACAATTAAATTCGGAGATATTTCCGAGCGGCTGAAATGAGCTTCGAGTGAGGCGTTTACTGCCTTCGGTCGAGGCACCTCGTAAAAACCTAACTGCTTTTTTGATGCACGACGTAAACAACCAAACACTGCCCCGGCGTTTATGGCATTTTATAGTTTGTTAAGCCATTTACAGACACTTTCTCCATTACCATCAGCGGCGATACAAGAGCAGCCCACACAACTACAACATCCTCCACGAGTCCGGCTCCATCCCCGTATAACGTTGATATTTATAAAATGATCAAAATGTTACATCGAGCCACGGCCATTCATTTCACGAACTGAACGCTGGACCGCATGCGCGGGAAAGGAGGCTTTGACAGCCAGTTTTAAAACCTCCATCATTTTTAATAGTGGCCTACTTGTTAAAAGCGACACCAATTAGAATCGCCGAATCTCTCTTTCGCTGATTGTATTCTCCTGCTCTCGAACACGCGCGCAGACACACACACACACGCACGCACTCACGCACGCATGCACACACGCGCGCGCGCACGCACACACACACACACACACACACACACACACACACACACACACACACACACACACACACACACACACACACACACACACACACACACACACACACACACACACACCACACACACACACACACACACACACACACACACACACACACACACACACACACACAAACACTGCCTCTCTCGATCGCCTGCCTTGACATTTTCCTTGGCCAGTGCGGGATGTGTTAATTCTCAGGGATCTGAAGTTTTAAGTGAAAAAAGAAAGAAAGATGCTCACATGTTAATGCGAGCAATCCACAGTTCTAACCTTCTTCTGATTAGCCCCTGCTAAAAAAAAACACAGTGTCTTTTTTTCTCTTGAAGGAGTCCTTCAGGAGAGGAGTGTGGGCTTAGTTGGTGAACAGGGAGGGAGGGATGGGTGGGTGTGGGGGAGGCTGGGGGAGGGTGGGAGTCGGGGGGGCTTGATCGGATGCAAAGCGGCAGAATTCTCATTAAGTTTCTCCCCCCTCGCTTGAATATATTAATCCTGCACATATTCTCACCCCCTCCCTCCCCATCATTCTCCCTTCTGCACCCCTTGCATCCCTACTCTCGGCGGCCCCTCGTTTCTCCCCCACTCAGTGTTTCTCTCCCCTCTTTCTCTTTTCACCTCTGTTTTCTCGTTCTCTCGCTCTTCGCATCACAGACGCTCAGAGCGCAGAGCGGAGACCGAGAGATTCGTCGCGAGGGGGAACACTGTGTGGGAAAGCCAATGGGATGAAGAGTTGATAATAGATGCAAATTATCCCTGAAACAGACACCGGCAAAAATATGAAACAACTCATTTGCAGAGGAGTAAATCACGGAAAAAACGTTTGAGAGCTTGGCAGGCATCCGCGCTATACCGGAATTGTGATGCGCACGAACCCTTCCTCTTCTTCTGCGCTGGAGATTTTATGGAATCGGAGTGATTGTTGTGGCTGGCTACCGTTATTCACTTCACTACCGGCTTGTTTGTTGTGGTCGGGAAAAACACAACCGTGAAACACACCGGTGGCTGACCTGTCTTTCTTTTTGTATGCTGTTTGTCTCTCTTCCTCTGCTGAAAAGTCACGACCTAAAAAAAAAAAATCACAATCCTACTAATTCTTACTTCTCAATCTTCTAACAATCCAAAAAATAACGACTCCTTCCAACAAATCAACGATGAGCTCCTATTTCGTCAACTCGCTGTTCTCTAAATACAAAAGTGGGGACTCGTTACGTCCGAACTACTACGAGTGCGGCTTCGCACAGGACCTCGCTGGCAGCCGACCCACCGTGGTTTACGGCCCCGGCTCGGGGGCAACTTTTCAGCACCCTCCGCAAATCCAGGACTTTTACCACCACGGTGCCTCCACCCTGCCCAGCAATCCGTACCCGCAGAGCCCATGCGCGGTCACATGCCACGGCGAGCCCGGTAACTTCTACGGATACGACGCCCTCCAACGCCAGACGCTTTTCGGGGCTCAAGACGCGGACCTGGTGCAGTATAGCGACTGTAAACTCAGCGGAGCGCCCGGACTAGGTGGAGATGACGCGGAAGGCACCGAGCAGAGCCCTTCGCCGACCCAGCTCTTCCCATGGATGAGGCCACAAGGTGAGGAAATTGGCTTCAATATTAACATATAATCGAGTACAAACTTCCCCAAGCTAGAGCTTGTAAAAAAGTGTATTTGCCTCCTTAGTGAACGCATCGGGGGAGCGTCCATAGAGACCCTTCTTTGCCTCTCCATTCCGGCTCACAGAGTGTGGCAGGGGTAGAAAAGTCAGAAAATGTGTAAACCAGCAATGTCAGAACAGCAATTCGACTTCTGGCTTTTACAGCGATGCGCAAGTGAGACAATACGTGTTTATGGTTTTATTGGGAGCTCCACGACTTGCGAATGAGTTTAGTGTTTAATTACCCCTGCCATAGGGTTCAGGCAACACGCTACAGGACTGAGACCCACTGACACACACAGGGCAGATGTAAAGAAGGGGGGGAGGATGCCAGAGGAACTTTCATGTCTTAAGTTGAACATACTAATAATATACAAAGGTTGAACAGCTGTTTTACGTCGTTTATCTCACGGAGGGCCATATCGAAATAATCAATGAAGTAGCACACTCAAACGCAAAACTATTGCATCAAGGGGGAAAGAAGTGCATCTTTCAAGTGCCCTCTTTGCTGGACACATTTACACACCTCGTAGCTGGTTAACACCAGGGCAAAAGTTTTACCGTTTTATTTTTACGACTTTACTGTGGGTCCGTGGACGTCAACGTTCCCCACAACGTGGCTGTTTCGACCAGATAGCTGCTGTAAGCCTGTCCGTGTCCTTGTAGCCTTTAAATCTTATCACATCTAGGTGTGGGGTCGAAAGTGAACAGTTTTTTTTCTTTGAACTCCACTAATCTATACGCGGGATAGTCTGTTTTACGACGATGGCGGCACAGATCCAATAATTAATGTGTACAAATAAACCACTTTTAGAATATAGTACTCTATAGGTTATTAGACCATTATTGTTTTATCACGTTTCCTAATCCTTTTCTGTGTTCACGGGAACTCTGGGGGTATGGTGAGTAGTATAGACAGTCAACATTAGTATAAATGTGGAATGTTGCAGATAGTCCAATGAAACGCCCTAATAATAGAAAACCATCGTCCGAGATGATATGGGTGGCCATGGCTATAATCGAAAGAGTCACCGTTATGGATTGATTATGATGGCTGAGATTTACGTTAGTAAGAATAGGAAAAGGGATATGGAGAAAGGAAAGGAAACCGGAATGGGTTGACGTGTGTGCTACAGTAAGCTAGAGGCTAGCAGTCCATTTTCTTAGATGGATGTGTTGCGGCGTGTGCTTGTATTCTGCTTTGTAAATGCATGGAATATAATTGATGAGAGCAGCACGTTTTCTTCGGATATGCTTTACAGTAAGCTACAGTTTACTGATGTGGCATTCTTGGATGACCTTGCTCATCTCTTGTGCAGGGCCTTATTGTGTAATAGGCCTACATCACACTCATTATTAAAGCTCTGATTATTTTCTGCATTTTCTTGCTGAAACTATAGCCTACTCGAAGCTCACCAGCATGTATCGTTAATTGCTGTATGACAAGCGAAATGTAATCTTCAAATAGAAAATACAAACCATTAAAGGTTGTTGCAGACTTTCAATACGCTTTAACTGTTTAAGGCTGATATTGATGTTCAATTAATACAATATACGCATATAATATAAGAAAGGCCTTGATATAGGCCAGATATGATTGCTTGTAGGCTATATGTAAGGCGCTTCCTTTTTCCGTAGTTTGTTGTTGCTTCTCTGTTTACCAATTTCATACAGCTCATTTGCCTCTGTAGGATTGTTTATGCAATTAGTGTTTGCTTTTCTGTCGTAGCTTGGCTCCAAATATGTCGAAATTCAATAGAAGTGCCTCGTAGGCCTATTTGTTGTCTATGATAAATAGACCAACGTGTATATTAAGTAAATCTCCAATAGACTTCTGCCCGTTCATAGGTTAATCTCGCTGATTAGACTCTAAAATGACATGGACCTACGTCAACATGACTCGAGTGCCCAAACAAGATTGTTTGTGTACTTCACAAAAGTTACATTTGATCCAAACATGTATGACCTTGCCCTAAAAGTAGGGCAAGGTCCAGGTAGTTCAAACGTTAGTAATATAAGTAGTAACATTTACCGCCAGGGCTCCCACACTCGTCAATTATAGGCTATTTATGTGTGCAATACAGTAGACCTACGCTGAAATTGCATAATTATTTATCAATCTATGTTCTTACTTTCTCGCCTAGCGTGGATTAACATGTAGGCATTCGCACACTATTTTTTTCGACAACAAGAACAATTGCGGAAAACATCGTAATGAGTTTTGAATATATTATTTCTGTCAAGTGTTTAATTAAAGAAATATTAGATAATTGATTTAAGAAATATAAATGTTAAACCTTACATGTCTTCATAACTTCCAACTTCATCATATGAATAATAATAATGTATTTGTTTTGTCTGTTACCTTACTTTATTGACATTTTGTGTGATTTAAATTGCAAAGTAGAGCCAATGCTTTAAACTGATTGTTTTGAACATTGTCCAATGACTATTTTGTAAGGCGGATATTTTACTAATCATGTTACACGCTCTCCCCATATCCCCCTTTCTGCCTCGTAGCTGCTGGCAGGAGGCGAGGCCGACAGACCTACAGCCGTTATCAGACCCTCGAGCTGGAGAAGGAATTCCTATTCAACCCCTATTTGACCCGTAAGCGCCGCATTGAGGTTTCCCATGCCCTGGCACTAACGGAGAGGCAGGTGAAAATATGGTTCCAGAACCGGCGGATGAAGTGGAAGAAGGAAAACAACAAGGACAAGTTCCCCAGCAGCAAGAGCGAACAAGAGGAGGTGGAGAGGGAAAAGAGAGAGAAGGAACTCAGGGAGGGTGGGAGTACTGGGGGGGGAGGGGGAGCGGGGGGTGCGGGCAGCGTCGCCGGGACGGCCGGGTCGCAGTCTTCCGCCAGCGACGAATGCTGTGACAAGGACAGCAAACAAATGTAGAAGAGAAAAAAAACGTAGGGAGAGTAGGAGCGGTGAAATATCATGTGAGTTGTGGGTGTATAAATCACGGACTGTATCGTTGAAGGAACTGATGGCGGAACCGATCTTTTTGTCATACAGTGTGAGGCCGTTGGACTAATCAAGTCAACGTTTCAAGAACTTTATGAACTTAAGTTTCCAGAAAGGCGACTTTGCTGGACATGACTGTAGGCTATAGGACCTTATGCTTGCTGGGAGACGTTAAAACCATCTTGACTTTGGGAATGAATGAAACTGGGAATGAAGTATTTGTACTTTTGAACAATTCGTGTAAAGGTGTAGGGCGCCGAGTCAAACACACACACAAACAAATATAGTCTCTAGTGTCTAATACAAACGAAACAAAACAAAAAAACTAAGAAAAATGATGGTTTTCTTTCTTTGTCAAACAATTATCGTGAAAACATTTCTATATTGTTAGAAAACGAACATTAACAATTTTATCTTTGGCAGCTGTATAGTTTTTAAGTTAAGATGATGATGGTGCACTTTTTACTGTTCTTCTCACTTGTGTGGTTGTTGTTGTTATGAAGGTGATAGATGACGACTATATTATGACGACTTAGCAACTTATGAAAATTCCAACAACATGAAACTGCCTATTTATGCCGTTTTAGTAGCCTAAGTCTTATCTCTTTTTTACTCTTAATGCCCTTACTTGTTTTTTGTTCGTTTTTTGATCGATGGTGTTTATGTTCTCTTACTTTTCTCTATTTGGGTAAAAAGCATGCGCACAGTGCAAATAAAGACTATTCATAAAAATTAAAAAAAAGAGAGAATAACTGTAATAAAAATGTCAAAGTCCACTATCAATTTAACTTGACGCATTTATTTCCCGCACCTATATTAGCGCAATCGTTTTAGGAACGTGCAATGTTGTACATTGTCTAATGGCATTAGGTTGGTGTTTTGCTTGCACATTTAAGTAGTCAGGTAATTAATAAAAAAATAATAATAAATAAGCCTATTATAAAGCCTATTTTTCTATAGGCTTTATAGGCCTATAAAGCAAAAAAGTAAGATAAATAGAAAGAAGCAAGGAAATTCCCTTTTGCTTTCTTCTTAGCCTTGTGGTAGCTTCTCTGTTACTACAGGCGTGCTCTAATCTGTCAGCACGCAGACTGATAAAAACGTTCAGTTCACGAGGCCAAACATTAAGTCCCGACTCGGAAATTGGCTCTTTAAACAACAGACGGCAAATCTCCGGAGCCAGCCTTCTCATCAAAACATTGGCTTATTTATGACGTGGTCTTCTAGGCCCATCACTTCAGCCGTTGGAAAGTCGCGTCTTCCATCATCATAATGCAGATGAGGACGCAAGGTCAGTGTATTTGTGGCGTCAAATTGTTTCCATATGGCTGAAAGTTATAGGGAATATCACGTTTTTCTTTCTTTTAATAAGCCTCCGGACTGCTAACAGGCAAGATGCATTAGGGTGGCCCGCCAGAATGCCTCCTAAGAGGCTTTATCACTGAAACACTTCAAAGATTTTAATCTAGACTGCTGGCGATGAACAAGTAACAAAGATTGCGTCAATTATAACCTTGGTATTCTGTTAAAAAAGAGGAAAATTAGAGTTAAAAAAAATTAGAAAAAATATTAGAGTTAAAAAAAAAAGGATTCTTGGGAAGGTTCCTCACATCTTGCATAATTTCTATAGTGTGAACACGAGATCATTTCTACAATCAATTGTAAGTGCAGTGATGGATTCAGAACTTACTGCTCAGTGTTTTACATTCAGGCCTACACATATAGACCATACTATGATGATCCAAGAATGGTGAAGTGCTTATGCCAGACTCACATTTCGGATCCTTTGTTTTATGAAACACAAGTAACCAAATACGTGACAGCATAATTAATTCAAAGCAGTGTTTAATGCAAAAAGTATCAGCCCTTTATATGGCCCCTTGCTTTAAGATAAATGAAACTTGATGGTTGACAATTTCCTATTTGTTGAAGAAACGTGTAGCTGCCTAAATTGTTAAACACCTGGGATCCATTTTAGCGTAAAGAAATTAATAGGGCAAAATGAGATCAGAATGATATGGCTTTCCGTCATGCGTTGATACGCTAATATAACCATACCGAAGGTTGTATATCACACAACCACCTCATAAAAGTTACGTCAAAGGACAACCCTAAACCCTGTTTGCTCAACACTCACAGACACGTTCTGGTATATGCAAGACTAATCCTACACACAAATACTTGGAATTTTATATTTAACTTTAGATTAGGAGGGTAATATAAACGATCTAACGTAAAATACATTACTCAATGTGAGTTTTCTCTGAGTAATTAGTAAAGTAGGCCTACAGAGACAAAGTTGAAATAGCCTTACATTACCTATACGATCTAAATGTGTGCCTTAGTCTAACTAATGCTGCCAAGGAGTTTAGTTAACTGATTCAGTGGTTGTACTCACAGCTCATATTGTTTGCCTCATTCAGGAGAAGCATACGAAAACAGATGGTTTTGTCCTACCTAACCAGGTACGCCGATTAGATTCTCAGCCCTATCATTTATCAATAGGCCTATGGCGTCTTACATCGTCATACAACGAATAGGCCTATCAGATATTGAATACAATTGAGTAGGCTATGATTGCATAAACAACTAAGATCAGATATGAAATACGATTACATTTAATGAAACATGCATATAGGTCAATGGAAAAGTCTTGGTGAAATTCATCAATTATTAAAATAATGAGTCACTGTGAGCAACAATGGAACATATGCAGCCTGTTCACTTCACATGACAAGAGTCATATATGATCCACTTTTCCAATAATCAGCTGGCAGAAGTAGACATGCCATTGGCTACGCTATATAGTGGGGTCAGTATAAAGAGAAAACTTTGACCAAAACAAAAGTGTCTTTCTTAAGTTTCCCATACCCCCGCTAGCGTGTTCCGTTCTGCTGTATCCTATGTGACTAATGCTGCCGGGGGAATTGCCCTCTCCTACTCACTCTCTATATATAGGCTATCTGTACATCTGTCAGTTGGACTTACTTTTCATTTATTTAAAAGTTCGCTTTGGATAAAATCGTCCGCTAAATGCCCTGAATGTAAATGTATTTATAATGTTCAGTTATGTAGCCTACTATATGATTTATGCATTGATTTTGGTTATTTTCCAAATACTAAAATAAATAGGCTAGAACGTTTTCCATATTCGTCCAGATGAGTTGACCTCGAGGTTTTGGATGAATATTTGGAGGTATCGGGCAGTTACCAAAATAATGTATTGTACCGATGCAGATACTACGTTTGCTGTTGCGTAAATTGGCTGGCTGGACCGACCTTGGTCAGTTTACGGACTGTCCTGGTCTACTTTGCTCATTGGCGCATTCAAGCGGACACTCGGTGCTGTGTATCGCTCATTCCCCCTCAGGCCCGAGCCATTCTCAAACCAAATCGGCCATTGGACATCTTGACATCACATGGAACTCCGTCACGTGGCTCCTGAGGAAAGACATCAAGGGGAGGGGGGACGGAATGGGTGAGTTTTTTTGTGGAAATGTAGACAGTAATACCCAGCCAATAATTCACACTACCTCGTAAAAAGTCGACATTTAACCACCCCAGGCCTACAAATCATCGGCACGAAATTATGAGTTCGCTGTACTACGCCAACGCGTTGTTTTCCAAATACCAACAAGCCGCAGCAAGTTGCTCCGTGGTGTTCCCAAACGCACTGAGCGGCGGCACCTTTCCAGACTCTTGTCCAACTTCATCGTGCACCCTCGCTTCCAACTCCTCTCGAAGTGGCTATCATCATGTCACCAATGGAGGAAACGGCAGAGAGTTCCCTCCTTGCTCATCGTCATTAGTTTCATTTTCTAGACTGCACGGAGGCAACGGGAACAGTTTACCATCAATTCTTTCTCCCAGTCCAGAAATGTATTCAAGCGGAGCCGAGGCTGTTTCTTACGGGCTGGGATCCGGTTCGCTGAGCTCACTTCACGGATCTCTGTTTGACCGGCACTCCGACAGCCAACATCTGGGCTCCAGAATCGCATCTAACTCAGACTCTGGCTTCCGAAAGCAAACATCCTCCGAAGACCACCATTCACTTACCGAAGAGAGTCTACGCATTTACCCCTGGATGCGAAGCTCAGGTAAGGGGAGTAGCTTAAACAAGACAGCTAAATAACCCACGGGTGGATTCAGAAATATTTAAAGTAAGAATGGCAATAATCGACGAGAATAGCATGTTAAAAAGGGTTTGTTGAACGCTTGAGGAAAGCTTGGTTGGCGAGGTGCGCGTTAGCTCAACCCGATAATTAGCCTACGTTAAACGGTCCTTAAACTGTTGCTCCCGTTGCGGAGCGGCCGAGGCCGGCAGCTGAAGCATGCCAGTCTGGTTTTACGACCACTCCTTCCTCTCTCTCCCTGGTTCCGTTATCTCTCCCTTCTTCTTTCGCCCCCTCTCTGGCGTCCAGCAGATCCTTTATGACTCTCAACCCCTATAAAGCCGTATAATAGGGCTTGGTGAATATTCATCAGACGGCATTGTATTTTGGAGAAAGAAAATAAAAAAGGTTGCCTAACTGATCGTGCAGTTAGTCAACGAACATGTATTGCTTTATAGGAATAGAAATCCGAATTTCAACCTCAAAGTGCATATTTCCACGGCATGGTTGAACTTAAGAAACATTGAGCGTAAGCTTCGGATTTTCACAGATTTTGTGAAATAATTTTGTCAAATTCTACTTAACTTGTGAACCTTTTGTACGTACCATCCAGTTAATGGCCTGTATATCATTGCACTGTCAGAGCGTCCCCTTAGCACTATAAATTACTGGATAGGTTTGATGTCTGAGCTTTGGATGCCTGCATCTGATAATGAAATCGTCATTGTTTCGATGGTAACAGTCTGAACATTGAATAGAGGGCTGCATTGCAATATGGCCCTTGGAGCAACGCCCCCGACCACAACAAACCAACACCAACAACAACAACATCCGTCATGGCCTCTGAGGCTTAATACGGAGCCTGGCATCTACCAAAAAAACACACAAATCATTTTTAGCTGTGGTCTATAGCTAATTGAAGTAGCCAGAGTTTTCTTTTAAAACATTCATGCTTTAAAGTCGGATAGTGAGCATAGTGGCTGTGTCTGTGTGTGTGGGGAGGGGGGGGGGGGGTGATGCGTACGTGTATGTGCGTGTGGGTATGTGTGGGTGTTACTGTGTTTATTAGGCTTTGTTTACGCATCCTTTTGTCGTTACGTATGCGTGCTATTACCTCTATATTTGCTGAAAATAAAAATGTCAATGTATGAAATCTTGAAAATATCAATCGTAATATTCTTTATAATACACAAACCCTCACCACTTCGTCCCCAATCAGTAACTGCGTTATCCAGTCAGTGAAGACTGCATCATGACGGCCAGGCATGCCCCTATCTCTTGACTTTACATCAATGAAGGGCTACTGTTACCCATAGTTATAAGTCCTCCACTGCTGCTCTATATTTGTTTTATGCCTGCGAAACACACCCGTCTATAGGCGTGGGTCTGTGTTTGTCTACCTGTGGGCGTGGGTGTATGCGTGATGGTGCGTGGGATTATACGTGCGTGTGTGCGTGTATGGGTGCGCGCGTGTGTATTTTGGGGTGCGCGCATGTTTGTGTGTGTGCGCGCGTATATTTCAGGCCTGTGACTTCACAGTCGTCTGTGAGAGGTGTGCGCTCCTGTGCGTG
>OLKM01000926.1:62500-67500 GCA_900291075.1 Melanogrammus aeglefinus
CACACACACACACACACACACACACACACACACACACACACACACACACACACACACACACACACACACACACACACACACACACACACACACACACACACACACACACACACACACACACACACACACACACACACACACACACACACACACACACACACACACGCATAAATACGCACCCACACACACACACACACACACACCCTCACAAATATATTCTCGTGGCCTTCCAACGTCAACAGTGGACGCACACATGGGATGTGCCAATGTCACTTGTATCTCAACATTTTTGCCTGAATTACACACACCTTAAGCCAAGGGTAAATGGCTCAACAAAATAAAGGGTTACGGGCTGGTGTTACAAGGCTGTTAACTGCGTTTACTAGACCGTAATAACCTCGGTGTTGGGAGGTGGTAAATACACCACAAATGTTCATGCACCGCAACTTTCGACGCCATAGGTAGAAGCCACATTATCTCATAAATCTACACACGCTGCAATACGGTTTTTAGTCAGGGTAATCCGTTACTTATATTCAGATTAATATTTCAGTTGAGAAAAGCAGTTCATATCCTTCCTACCTTTCACTCTCCCATAATTTCTATCTCTTGCTCGATACTGTCGGTCAACATTTGATATCAGTCTTTTTTTTATTGTTTGAACCCTTATTACTGTTCTTTGTCCTGTCTGCGTGAAAACGTGTGTTTTTACATCATTTGGACAGGTGCCGATAGAAGGCGAGGACGACAGACGTACACCCGCTACCAGACGCTGGAGCTGGAGAAAGAGTTCCACTTCAACCGCTATCTCACGAGGCGGCGGAGGATAGAAATAGCCCACACGCTCTGCCTCACCGAGAGGCAGATCAAAATCTGGTTTCAGAACCGGAGGATGAAGTGGAAGAAAGAGAACAAGACGAGCGGAGCGAGCTCCCCCATCACGGTTGAGCTTGCAGTCGGCGAAGAGGGGGAAGAGGACTAGAGCTTTAGAGTTAACGTACCTATTGGGAACTTCATGTTTATACTGGTTATATGAAGAACTCGCCGTATAAGGCTCGGCACTTAAAGAGCTCACCTTTTTTTTAACATTATTATTGTTATTTAGTCATGTTATTCATGCACGTTTTTTGACGACAACATGGTTCGGTAGTGTTCACATAACCGTTTCCATAGGGGCCAGTCCATAGATTCAGGCAACATGATATGTTCATCCTCTGAAGGTCCATACTACCTTTCACAAACATATGTTTGGATGTAAAAGGACAAACTGCACTCTGAATCTTTGGAAAATTGTTTATATAAATGTGTTGGCCTGTTAACATTCAACATATTGCTTAGGTTTAAGTTGCCTTATTTGATTGAGGACCATGCACGTTCAACAATAAAAACATGATGCACATGCATGGATATGGACTACTTTTCAGAAAGGCGTTAAGTTTGATGTGAAGTATTGAAATATGGATATACATGTTACCCTTTTTTTTTTTTTTTTTTTTTTTATGTTCAACGCGTTTCTACACTGGGAAAACGAAACACTACACTACCTATGTTTTATGATGAAGCGGATGTGATTTGATTATTAAAGAACAAAAAACTGAACTTGTTTCAACTGAATATGCTAATAACTCCACAATACCTAATTGTAGTGTGGTTGCAAAAAAAATTGCAATGCAATATGTAGACAACTGGTTTAGTTTTGTTTTAGTTTAAATGATGATCCTATAGAATGAGCTATCATAGCACTGTGCGATTTTCTACAGTAACGGCCAACAAAAAGGAGGATGGTCCTTAAATGTGTTCGTTTTTTTTATGAAGAAGTAGCCTAATTGAAATAAAATATTATTCAAATGTTAGGCCTATTTGTGCAGTTTTCTCAGCAGCCACATAATAGCCTAACGGCTACTGGTTTCGTTCATTTATTCATTTGTGTGGATTGAAACAATGTTTGAATTTGAGGTAATGCGATGTTCCATACTTTAAATATAGCATATTTAGCTATAAAATAAAAATAGGTAGGCCTAGTGTTAAACCAAAATGTATGCGTAGCCCTTCATGATCTTAGCCTACCTTGATGTTTGAGTAGGCCTACCTGTTTTACATAGTTTGTAGTGATTATCTATTAAACCAATATGAACCCTTATAAAACCTGCCCTCACGTTTAACGACAGGTAAGCACTTTTGATCCAAAATCCAATTAAATAGCATTTTGAATATTCCAAATTGTTTTTGGTCTGCTTTTTTTTGCTTTTTTGCTTTTGGGATGTTACATTCATACGCCGTTTCTTAGTCAGGCATCTTTTTACGTTAGACATAATTTAGATTACAGGTTGGATAACCGAGATCCCTAAGAACACTATGCTAACTAGTAGGCCTATTCCATTTTACTTGCACTTTCTAGACAATACATCCGTCAAACTACAATTATTTCCCATTTACCTGAATGTATAACCTTAATCCTTCGAGCATGCTCTACAAAGCAACTTCATCTTGTGTCCGACTCTAGGTCGGATATAACGGTGTGTGAGAATAGCCATCCTTTACCGACTCTTGTGAACGAATAGTGCACTGCTATTTCCAGGGTGTGTGGGAGCCTGGTCTAACGCCTTTTATTGCATGTATGAATAGGCCGGAAACTGCCATAAAAACCCAAACCCAAAAAGAGCCCAAACAGATCGGCAGAAAAGACGGTTGGGAAGGCTATCTATTGGCGAGCCTGAGTTTTATTGTGACAATTCAGATTAGCTGCAGTTGTTTGCTCTGTTATTTTCCTTTTTCCATTAATTCCTTACATTCTACACAGAGGAGACACCAGATCCATGGGATGCAGCCTATACACGAATTAGACTCAACTGTCAGCAATTCGATTTCAAACCGAAACATAGTCCTACATGCAATTATTAAGATGGCTAGTATGGTTTATAGGCCGCTGTAAGAGGTAACATCGAGGATTTAAGCTTTTTTGGTTGGTGTGGCATGTAGGTGGTTTTTAAACCGAAAATTGTCTTGGAAACCTTTTAAACGAATTCATTTTTTCAAGAATAAATGGGCTGTAGGCCTACATGCCGACTACTGCCTGCGTCACAATAAGTAATCCAATATGTTATCTAGGCTACTTAATGATCAGGGCTACAGCGTCAATCCTGACCCTTTTGGATTACTAAACGGAAAGTTGGTGTAGAATAACATTATTTCCTATAGATGTGTTATAGATATACTTGCTATAGATATTGGTTTTAGATATGATTATTGGGAATCTACGTACGGTTTGCCAACGTTTGGTCTGACATTACTTCCAGGTGTGACCCACCTTTCTGCAGCATCCTCGGCATCTTTAAAATATTGGCCTGTGGGCGACGCGAATGCCGCATTGCGAAAACACTACGGTCAGATTATCCATTGCGCATTGGCGTCTATTGGTCTTTTAAATATATAATGTTTGGTATGGTCAAGTGAGAGTTGTCTTACAACCAGATATACTTATATACAACTACTGTTTTTTACATACTTTTTTTTTTTTTTTTTCTGTTTTTGTATTAATGTCCCTCAGTTGCACTGGGCGGCCCTGATTGACCTAGACATGATGGGAAACCTTAGTTTGGTACTTGAAATTGGACACTTTACGGGCATACTTTGCTACCTTAAGGTCCTCTGTGGAGGTCCCTAACACTGGTTGGTAAAATGGACGGATATGATTGCTATTTGTTTTGTAAGGAACTCGTATAGCTCTGTTAAAAATGTAGCATATAGGTCATGTTGGATTTTGCTGAGGCCTTTTTAATTTATTTCAAAGGCTTTACAATTGTAATTTTCTATTCAATGCTCTCTGAAACGTAGGTCTAATAGTCTGTATTTTGTAAATGTCGGTGTGAAATGTATTTCTTAACCTTATAATGTTACTATATAATGTTGTGGAATAATATAATGTGGAATTTTAGCATTTTTGATCAAATGTTTTGTGGATGGACTAACACCATTTCGCTATTAAATGGCCCATTAGTTAATTTCCAAGTCTGTACATCAATAAACATTCATGAACAACCGTTTGACAAGCATGTCCAGGTCTACATAATAAACTGTATGAGAATGGCATGTATATGAAGAAATTCGTGTATCAAGGTATAGCCTATGTCGTAAGTAGCCTAATAACGTTTTAAAAAATAAAAAAAAATCAGTTTGACGGCCGGTGGGTCGGTATCCATGCTCATGTTATCATTCTTATTTCTGAAATAAATATATCCAAACACAAATAGTAGGCCTATTTGCCCATTGCGTACTATGGAACATAATGACTTAAAGTATGTAGAAACACGCATACCTAATACTTTACCTTCTAGGAAAAAAAACCTCTAGCTATAATCCCAGACAGAAAATAGATCTCAATAGAGTTCTGTGTTGTGTGCTTGATTTCTCTTTTATAGAAAAGAAGATGGCGACTCAGAAAGAGGGGGGAGCAGGACCTTCTAAAAGCACTACACGAAGAAATGCAATAAATTCCTTGTTGTTTTATGAAAATTTACAACTTTGTGATAGAACTTTATGAGTGGCCGGGTGCCGGGATTGGCCAACGGGCTGGTCATGTGGATAGGCTTAACGTGAACATGAACTTTTTATGATTTCCCAAGTGACTATATTGCTGCATTCCTTTTGGCCTGGCCACCCTTTCTTCCTGCAGTCCTTTAGCTTCTACGCTATCACGTAAAGCCCATGTTATACTGAAATAATTCATAGAAATCGTGATGAGAATAAGAGGGCTGCCACAGAGCGCACAGAGAAGGCGAGGTGAGCGAGGGGGGAAAAGCTCGTATCTTCTCCGTGGTGCATTCGAGCCCCCCTTCTGTTTACTGGGACCTGCCTCCTCCTCGACGGCTATGGGCTCCGTTCTCCATCTCGTGCTGTCTATGCTAATGTGGCGGACCGTGATTGGGGAACCACCGCAGCGATGTGAGGCGAGCGACCGGGCGAGACTGAAACGCTAAAAAGAAACTCCGGGCATCCCGGGA
>OLKM01000926.1:76232-83732 GCA_900291075.1 Melanogrammus aeglefinus
GAGGACAGAGGGGGCGAACGAGTGACTGGCAAAGGACTTTTATTGCTATGGGTAATTTATGCTTTTTGAACAGATCATGGCAAATTGCGAACACAGTATCAGAGTTAGCTGCTTTGCGTTTTCACACTTTAACTTTATGTTCCCATCAAAAATACTATGAAATAAAGATAATATGTTTAACGAATAAAATTATATAACACAAGCCTGCTTTAATTGTGCAGAGAATGGAATAAAGCCAGGGAGATGCCCCACGACGCAAATGCGATTACATGATATTGATAAACAAAGACATAACTAATGGAAAGTGAGAGATATTGTTGTCATCATCCTTGATAGTCCCAAATTAATTTGTCTCTGCAAAGTTGTACAAAACAATCATGTTGCAAACATATTATTTGCCCATTTTTTTGGCGTGCATGTTCAGGTGTAACCTATGTATATGTTTCAAACAAAGTATACCCGCCTTTCTGACAATGCCGATCTAAATCAGACTTTAGTCTCAAACTAAATATATTTTTCTCCTTTACGTGTAGAAACATCTAGAAAAAGGTCTTAGGCAACGGGGTTTAAGTACTACTTGGGGCACGTAAACCTGTGCTATAAACCAAGTCATCACAGTCCGAACACGTGATAAAACACAAACTAGACTTGATCCATGTATATAAGTTCACAAAATATAACAGGGACGCTGTCGAAAAAACACTTCCAGTTATGTTGATTTATTATTGTTAGTAAGTTTCAAAACAGTGACAAGGATAGGCCTGTGGTAAGAATTTGATAGGAGACGCACGTGTGCTATTCCTTGATATTCATTTAGGCCCATATATATATATATATATATATATATATATATATATATATATATATATAATATATATATATATTATATATAACATATATACATATATAAATATATATTATATATATATATATATATATATATATTATAGTTATGGAGTATAAACAAATAGGGTATAATGGATGTTTAACGCGCAATAGAACACAATATTCCCACTTTACGCACACGTATACGCAGACATGATTTACGCTTGCCAAATAACTTTTAATGCGGTGACATTAAGGGCCTCAAATATATTATATTTTGCTGCAGTTTATTGGGTGGAAACGCCAGTGCGTGTTGGAACGCGTGCAAGTGCGTTCATGAGTGAGTGTGTGTAAGAGATGGTGCAGGTGCAGAGAATGAACGGTAGAAGACCGAATGAGAGAGAGAGAATATCCAACAGAAGAGGAAGCAAAGAGAACGAGGAGTTGATGGAAAGACACAGTACGATCAAATTGTCGATGAATTCAATTTAACGCACGAGGGATTCCATAGTTTTTCTGCAATCTCATCGGAAATGATGTAGAAGCGGTCGAATAACCAAGATACGAAAGAGAAATCATTAATATAAAAATGGAGAAGGCTAAGGAAGGAAAACAAGAAAGGGGCAGGGAATAAGAGAGACTATCCATGCGCGTTTTTGTTGTGTGTGTGTGTGTGTGTGTGTGTGTGTGTGTGTGTGTGTGTGTGTGTGTGTGTGTGTGTGTGTGTGTGTGTGTGTGTGTGTGTGTGTGTGTGTGTGTGTGTGTGTGTGTGTGTGTGTGTGTGTGTGTGTGTGTGTGCGTGTGTTTGTTTGTGTGTGTGTGTGTGTGTGTGTGTGTCTTCGGGGTTATTTTCTATAACCCCCCCCTCCTCGAAGGTTCGGCTCGTTTCTTACTGCACACTGGCAACGGAAAGAACGACTGAACAGGCAGTCAGAGGCTCGCGATTGGTCATTGTATGGTCAGCTGGTCCCCCTCCTCTTCTTCCCCAACTCCTCTGCTCCCGTTCTGTCCCATACTGGCACAAAAAACGCACCCTGAGACCCCCCCCCCCCCCCCCCCCCCCACACACACACACACACACAACACACACACACACGCACACACGCACACCACACACACACACACACACACACACACACACACACACACAACACACACACACACACACACACACACACACACACACACACACACACACACACACACACACACACACACACACACACATATACACACACACCCTCCTCTCTAGCGCCGTTTCTCCCTCCCTCTCTCCCCCTCTCTTTCTCACATACACACGCACGCACGCGCATACACACACACAAACACATACACCCCCACACACACACACACACACACACACACACACACACACACACACACACACACACACACACACACACACACACACACACACACACACACACACACACACACACACACACCACACACACACACACACACACACACACACACACACACACACACACACACACACACACACACCTCCTCTTCGTCTTCTACCTCTCACCCCTCCCTCCCTCTACCTCCATCTCCCCTTCAAGTCAAAACCCCCCAATCTGCGATAAAGTAAGTGATAGCTGTAAGCCTGTTGGACTGTAAGCTATAAAACACAACAAATCATAACGTGCAGGCCAAGGGGAAAGGCAGGGAAGGGAGAGGGAAAGGAGATACACTTAGCTTTAGCATTTAGCTATTTTTGTGTGTATTACCCCCCTCAAATATCCCCCTATCTATCTTCCTCTCCAATTCTCCTCCTTTTCCCAATGAGTTCGTATTTCGTGAACTCGACGTTCCCGGTGACGCTACCGGGCAGCGGACAGGCAGCTGCCGAGTCGTTCCTGGGGCAGATTCCGCTTTATTCGTCGGCGTACACGACCGATTCGTTGAGGCACTATCCAGGCGCTGCCGCCGTGACTGCCGCAGCAGTAGCGTACGGAGCCACCGGCGTGCATCAAGAGAAACCGTACTCGGCGTCGAATTACTACCAACAGGCGGCGAACGGAGCCTACGCCGTGCACCGGGCACCTGGACTAGGGGTGGGCAACGGAGCGGTCGCGTGTGACTACTCAGCGGCAGCCGCGAGCTTTTACCGAGAGAAAGACCCAACGGCATGCGGTCTAGAGGAGCATTCACTCTCGCTCAGCCAAGACATTGTTCATCGCAAAACAGAATGCCCCGGGCTAAGTGGGAAAGGGCTGTTTGGTGAGATGGTCGACGACAAGCAATCGACCACTCCCGTGTATCCCTGGATGCAGAGGATGAACGCGTGCAACGGTAAGTTCTGCTCTTTACTCCTTTCATAGATGCGTATAAAAATCGAAAAGGGCGTCTCTTTTTGTGTATTGTGTGTCCGTTCTCGCTCACCCTTTACACTCAGCCTCACTTTCACACTTCTACTGCTTTCTTAACAGTTTTATGGTCCCCCGTCATAAAACCGGGTTTGTTTTGGTTTTGCAGAGTCCGTATTTTATTGTCGGGGCTCCTGGCACTGTGTTTGACCTGCCCAGTGTAACACACCGGAAAACGTGCGAGGACACAACGTGGAAACCTGTCAAGATACTGTTGTGTCTTAAAACACAGATAGTGAGATAGACGGAAGGAAAACGTAAGATACTGAAAGATGGGATGATGGCGATTGTAAAAAAAAAATGGCATATCATTCCAAGATCTATTTTACGCATTATTCTTCAGTCTGTTTTTATCCTTTATCCGCTTCCTCTCCTCCTATGGCGACATTTTCACTCGCTCCTTCCATCAGCTGATAGTTAAAAAGGTTTCCAAGTTCGCCTCAAGGCAAAAAACATTTTTCAACGCGCAAGATTAAAAGAGTGGGAACGAGGCTTATCCCAGTCACTGACATGAAAAACAGCAGAAGCTACTCTAGTCATTGTTCTTCTCTGTCTGGTAAATACCATTCACAAATAATAGTAGCCTATATAATAATAGCTTTATAAAAATAAATATATATGAGCGCCGGGCACTCTCTATCACTCGGATTTGACGTTTAGAGGGATATTTACAACCATAGCCTTCAGTTTCTCTATTTTAAAGTATTGCTAACCAGACATTGACTTATTTTACACCGAAGCACGGACTTCAGGGTGATGCGTAACACTATTTCTAAAGTTTATTATTGATTTTCACAAACTTGTTAAGGCTATTCGGACACCAAGTTGCTTAGAGTGGAATGTGCCATAGTGTGAAGAATATAAAAGAATGCAGGTCCATGTGCTACTGGGATACTTTCAAGGGCAAGGATAGTTGTAACGTGAAACAAATAAAAAAGATAAATGATTTATAACGTGGGTCACTTCACGTAGCCTACAAGGTCGGACACAAACAATAAGAAAAATCTAAAAAAGCCGATCTCTTTATGATCCATGCTAATCTATCCATGTGGTTTCGGAGCACTTTCTCAGTAATCCGGTTAACTTGTCAGCGCTCTCGCTTTTGCTCATTATTGTTATAGGGTATAGGGTCAAAGTTGCGATGTCCCTCTGAGATCAATACAGAAATGCAGAACTGCAAATGAGCCAATAACATAACTTGATAAATCATAGGATAAAATGACAGAAGCTCCAAAGACCCAAATGCAGACTATTAACTAAATGATAAAAATATAACGTGTAGCAATGGTCTTTCCTGAATGCTGCTGTCAAAGCATTTGAATGTCATCATTAGGCATAGCCACTCTCTGTTATTACTTAGACTGTATGGTTCAGATACATTCAAAGAAATATACATGATCATCGAGTAATCTTTAGCAACTTGAAGATAGCATAGCTAATAATAATTCCAATAAGAGTTTATATTATATAAGGGCAAATCGTCGTAACGGATAAGGCACATGCTTTAAAGAGGCCTGAAGCATCTGAACAAATTCCAACTATACGCTGAATATTTATGAAAGGGCCCCAGAGGGGACTCTCCCCACACATGAACACACACACACACACACACACACACACACACACACACACACACACACACACACACACACACACACACACACACACACACACACACACACACACACACACACACACACACACACACACACACGCTCTCTCCTCTCTCTTCTCTCTCTCTCTCTCTCGCTCTCTCTCTCTCTCTCTCTCTCTCTCTCTCTCTCTCTCTCTCTCTCTCTCTCTCTCTCTCTCTCTCTCTCTCTCTCACACACACACACGCACACACACACACACACACACACACACACACACACACACACACACACACACACACACACACACACACACACACACACACACACACACACACACACACACACACACACACACACACACCCGCACATATCGTTAGTTTTAAACAAGCACGAGACCATTCTCTGGTTAATGTTTCACTGTTTCTGGTTCCATTTCTTACTTTTGCCCCTTCCAATAACAACCCCCTCTCTCTCTGACACAGGAACCTTTGGTAACCCCGGTCGGCGGGGGCGACAGACGTACACCCGTTACCAGACACTTGAGCTCGAAAAAGAGTTCCATTTCAACCGGTACCTCACGCGACGACGGAGGATAGAGATAGCCCACGCACTCTGCCTCACCGAGAGACAGATCAAAATCTGGTTCCAGAATCGAAGGATGAAGTGGAAGAAAGAGAACAAACTCATCAACTCCTCGTCGTCGGCGAATGGCGACGAAGAGGAGAAAACGAATGAGTGAAAGAAACTTCCAAAAAACGTTGAAAGTTATCAAATAGAAACACTTGAAAAGCCATGGCAGAAAATTGAATCGACATAACGAAAATGAGAAGTTTGAAGAAGATAGCTTGTTATCACTGCAAAAAGATTCACATTCGATGAGATGCGGTCATCTAAAACTGATACAATTGAAAGTCCTGTCCTGCAAATATTGAGGCTACGTCTGGCCTCTCTAATCCTATTGAGTGATGGAGTGTAACGAAACATTCAGCAGATTATGTTCTGTGTAAAAATCTTGGCAGTTAACACTCTCAAGATTCAAAGCCTATTTTTTAAAGACTGACCAAGGACCCCTTTATTATACGGATGTATCTCAAGTTCCTCTAATTAAATCTACCATTCCAAAAAAAATCTGACAATCGTTAGACGTTTGTCGTCAGTGTAAGGCGGCGTGATGAGGTTGTTTAGCGCTTTTCTTCTCATTTTAAAAACGTCGAGCGTAACTTAAACACACTTATGGAGAAAAAATATTGACGATGTATGTAAGTCATATTCGTGTTCGTATTTAAGCTGTACAGAAATAAATCCACGCTCTGTTCTACTTGTATGGGGAATTAATGTACCTTAAGTTAATTTCCCCCGAAACCAGGTTGTTTTTATTGTAAAATAGTAGCCAATGATTGGGAGTGTTAATATTATTCTTAAACTACCTAGCCTATGCCATCCCTGAAGAGTTAGCATATATCTTCTGGGGTTCTATGTGTAATTTGTTTATGTTAGTGTTTTCGTCCACCCTAACCCTACCCCTCTTCCCAGAAATGCCTAATAAAATGTAAAAAAAAAAAACATATTGCAGTGTAAAACAGTGAGGTTCTTTTCGGTACAAGCGTTATCATGGCCAATTGAAATTGCCATTCCCTTTGGTAAAAGTGTAAATAAATAACATGAATTGCAAAGTATCTTTTGTTCATGTAAGTGCCTAGTCAACGATCCCATTGTACACATACATACACAAACACACACACAAACACACAGACACACAGACACACACACAAACACCCACACAGACACACACACTGATACGGATGTTGACGGGTGTTATGAACAACTGCTTACTAGAAACTTGAATTGTTAATATTTTCAAGTTGTGCATAATGGTCACAAGTCGAGGCCCAGACTCTTTTCCAGTCCACCTGAGTGCATTGACCCTGAGTGGAAATCTTGACCACAAGGACACTTTTCAGCAGAATCCTGGAATTACTGAGGACCCCATGAGAGAAAGACCTGTCCGCCAACCATACACACACACACACACACACACACACACACACACACACACACACACACACACACACACACACACACACACACACACACACACACACACACACACACACACACACACACACACACACACACACACACACACACATACACACACACGCACACACACACACATGCACGCACACACTCACACTTGAGTCAAACAAAGTGAGCCACCTCTGCCTCTCTATGTTTCCTCACTCATCACTTTCTCTTGCTGTCCAAGAAGGAGTACGTGGATTGAGTTACACATAGTAAACACACACACATGTATGCACAAACACAACATCACAAATACAAACATACAAACGCATATACTACTCATACAGACATACACACACACACAAACACACATACACACACACACACACGCACACACACATAAACATCGAGAGGCAGTAAGAATTCAATACTTATTATTATACAGTTTTATAGCATAACGTATGCCAACAAGAAAATGTTGAAATGAGTATGCCAAAGGAACTAGAATACACACATTTATAATGCAACTGCATATCGTAGTAGGATCATTTCCACAAGGCAAACTCTTAAATACATGTTTACGTTGATCATGAAAGGCAATAAAAATACAATGAATAGACTTACGAGCTACATAGACTATTTAATGAATACTTTCCTTGATAAGAGATGGGTGTTGACTGCAACTT
>OLKM01000926.1:96232-106232 GCA_900291075.1 Melanogrammus aeglefinus
GTGTGTGTGTGTGTGTGTGTGTGTGTGTGTGTGTGTGTGTGTGTGTGTGTGTGTGTGTGTGTGTGTGTGTGTGTGTGTGTGTGTTGTGTGTGTGTGTGTGTGTGTGTGTGTGTGCGTGTGTATCTGTGTGTCGTGTGTGTGTATCCGCGCGTGCGCGCGTGTGTTTTTAAAAGTGGGCTGGGTGGAAGGGATTCTGTGACATGGGCGGAGATGAGCCCCCTCGTCTCGTCTCAATGCAGATGTTGAGGTAAAGGTTGGGAACCGTTCCCTTAGAGCTACGTGTAGGTAGCTTAACAAAAAATAGAGGCAAAACCATGCAACCAACCTATATTGTTGGCAACCTACACTTTCAATTGATGTGTAACATGCAAACTCTGCTCATACTATAGTGCGTTTGTATCTGGCCAATAGCCTACTAAGGTGAAAACGTCACGTTGTCCTGGCAACCGGATTTTCTTTTCTAAACAACCGAACAAGAGATGGCATTTTCCATTGCTTATGTGTTGTTTCTTTCAAAATAAAAATAAATAAATTTCGAGAGGTGAAAATCACTACCAATCGAAACATTTCGAGGCGTCCATGTAGACCTATTCCCCTGGGGTATCAATAGGAAAAGTTTGTAAACATTAGTTTATTTTTTTTATATGACGACAATCTATTATCGAAATGATTTACATCATTGGTAAAGCAAACTCGCAAATCAATTCGCAAAAAAATCGTCCCTTTTCTATAAAACGTTCGTGTGGCAAAGGATTTCCCCTTGTTAATTTGGTTTGTGTAGAGCCGAAAATTGGTTGCTATGTGACATGACGTCACACTTTAGTAAGAGAAGTCTATTGCCTAAGGTCTTAAGGTAAATAGATGGTTTTATGCATGGACGCCAGTCCATATCCGTAACTAGTTTTGCTTGCACTTCCTCTCAACCCTTTTATCAACATTGCACTGTCAATAAAACATTTATCTCGCTTACCATCTAAGAACAACAGGCAGACTAGGCTTCACTTCTTATCTGATTTCTAAGTCGGGAGATTAATGAGCATTCATCCACGTGACGCCGTCCTTCTGATTTTCTTTCGATGCTTATTTTTTGTTGTATTAATCACGAAATAGCCTACAGCAGATAATATTCTTAAATGTTTCCAGTTTGACAAGAAATCGGAAGGAAATCGTAGTTCGTGCTCGGTATGGCACAATGGAACTCACCTCATGCGCAGCCGGCTGTAAGGGGTTTAAATTCGGTGTGGAGATGGATTGACATAGTAAAAAATGCACGACCTATATTTTATTGTTGTTGATAAAAAAACATCAATTTTACTCATTGCTGCAAGAAAATAACGACATAGGCCTATCAATTTAAATTTAGATGCAACAAGTAAGAAGACCTGAAGGACCAGAATCCTATTGTTTGGATCACATAACATGGAACAAATTCACCTCCATCAATACCCTGATTTTGATTGGCGAGTTTTGGAATGTCTTCGGGAGCGTTTTTTAAGCCAACAAGTAGGTTAATGGTGTCTTCAAAAGCTCAATTGCCAAACACGACACTTTGCATATTAGCTTTTAAGGCTGACCAAAAAAGAATAAATTACACCCGAGGAGATTATTTTTTTATTATAAGAAAGCCCTCTCCTTTTCTCGTCTACCGGTCATTTTTCTTAAAGGTAATGATTCAACATCAATTCAGAATAAAGGAGTGCGAGCTCAATGCGTGTTTCTATGGAAGCGGATGATGTGCGTGGGGGGCTGAGATGGATTCTGTGGTGAGAGAGAGAGAGAGAGAGAGAGAGAGAGAGAGAGAGAGAGAGAGAGAGAGAGAAGAGAGAGAGAGAGAGAGAGAGAGAGAGAGAGAGAGAGAGAGAGAGAGAGAGAGAGAGAGAGAGAAGAAGAGAGAGAGAGAGAGAGAGAGAGAGAGAGAGAGAGAGAGAGAGAGAGAGAGAGAGAGAGAGAGAGATGATGGAGAGAGAGAGAGAGAGAGAGAGAGGCAGGATGTGGAAGGGAGAGAGATAGATTGGGAGGGGGGCTGGGGTGAATGGGAGGTCAGCGCGTCTAACAAATATTAAAATGTACCAGGGACTCGTGACACGCCTCGCTGTTAAACAAAGAGTGTGCCAAACTGGCAGATTAATTCGAAAACTTGAGTCCACACAACACTAAAAGCCTAACATAGCCCACAGCCACTGGCTTGCTCGCTCTTTCACATTCCAAACGTTTAGAGAGAAGTGACGGTCACTGTTCACCTTCTTAATTCCTGAAGATTTATTAGTAGTTTGATCGTAAGTTGCAAGGCTGCTCAGAGGGACAGTGCTTATTTAGCGGCGCAAAGTTATGGCGGCAGCAGTGGTGTCGTATCCTCTTTAACTCGTGGATTAGTGATCGCATGCTGTTTTTGAATCGCATGGTTCATTTAATCGATTTCTGATACCTCGTCGTGTGTAGAGTTGGCGCAGACCTCCAAGAACCACGTGCCGTTTCGGGATTACGTTTTGTACCTCCATTTTACGTTGTTATTCAACACCGATGGACCGTTTTCCCCCATAAAAGTACAAGGTAATGTCAAAGCTTTGTAAAGCATTCACGAATGGGTCACAAACCTGTGGCGTCTCAGTTGATAACAGAGTAACAGGGATCGGATAGGCGGAGGAAAGACAGAAAGGGTTCACTATTCGATGAATCACGGTTCTTTTTTTTTCTCATATGGCGATTGACAAAAGCAAGGACGATTCCAGAATAAATGTCGGTTAGTCTCAGCTTCAGACTTCTCGGACGAACAGCGAAAATGTTTATTTTGGAAGTCGAAAGAGGAGATCGGTGTATATCAAACGAGTAAATAAGCAGTGAGTAAAATCGATGTGGAGTAACCCGTTTGCATACTGCTATGTGTCATTTCGTGTGTGTGTGTGTGTGTGTGTGTGTGTGTGTGTGTGTGTGTGTGTGTGTGTGTGTGTGTGTGTGTGTGTGTGTGTGTGTGTGTGTGTGTGTGTGTGTGTGTGTGTGTGTGTGTGTGTGTGTGTGTGTGTGTGTGCGTCTGCGTGTGCAGCAGTTTATGGCAGGTGCCGTAGCAAGGAAGGAGAGATCACGTGCTTGGGAAGTGTTGCTACTGAAAGTGGGGCGCATTGCTCCCTCCCTCCTCCTCACCCCACCCCCCAACGAAGTAGGTTAATTAGTGTATCTGGTAGCTTGTGATTTGCTGTATTTGAACGTAGGTCTGCATTGCTCTTTATTAGAAATAGGACGAGGCCAAATTGTCTAATGACTTGTTATGACGTTATACGCAGGCCTTTGTGACGTAGGCGATGTAACTGCACGTTCAATCTATAGGGTTATTATAAAAAGCTCTATTCATTTTATTCTTTTTGATGCTACGATTGATGTCCCCTGAAAATATTTAGCTGTGCACAATAGCATTTTGGTTGTACTATCGAACAAGCACCACACGCACCTCGGGTATAGCTGTTGAGAGTGAAGGCAAGGTCGCGTCCATTGCAGGGTTAAAGGTCACTGAAAACGATGCTGGACTTTCTCCCCTTTTGGTATAAATTTGTATATCGTCGTAGTCTTATCTTTTGCCAATACTTATCCATATGTACACTAACACTATACAATTTGGTCCGTATAGCCCTTTTAATTTTGATCACATACATTTGTCTTGGCTCTCAATTCGCAAATAGGCCTACTCAAATTGGATTTAATACAAAGTGATGTATTATTATTACAACTGCATTTATACACACCTACAAAACTAAAACATGAATCATTGATTCGTTTTGGCCTGCACAAAAAGGATACATTTAGCCTCCACATGTTTTCCAGCAATTATGTTTTATGGTGTCGTGAAGGTATATTCTACTCAAGGTTATTGGATTTGAAGTAGAGAATGTTCTTTGTTATCCTATAAACCTATAAAAAAAAGGTAAAACGGTGGCCTAGGCCTATTTGTGGCGATCTCTGTTCAAATGTGTGTGTTCGGTGTGCTGCTCATTTAGCAAAACGCCCTTTTAACAGATAAAAAAAATCCACGTTTTATGCAAATTTGGATGTTTGGCAAACACCAACCATAATTGTATAGGCTATCCAGTCACACTAGAGTGTATCTATTAGCTACACCCAAGTAGGCCTACGTCTAGTAGGCCTAAATGTAACATCTGCTCTTTTTGAATGGTCTCTCTTTTCCATCAAGACGTAAACTGTCCTTCGTGCTTCCTTACTTGTTTGGAAGATTGTAGGCTAATGAAACCCTCTCCGAGAAATGATACACGTACACAAAGAAGCCATTTTGACACAATAACCCCAATTGAAAGGCATTGATTTGAAGAAAACACCTTGAGATTAATACACGTTGGCTAGATTGATTGAAAGAGTCCGAGCCTTTTTTTTTTTTCTATACGGCGTTACTTTGCATGACAATTAACTCTGAGAAATGAACTTTCGTATATTTTTTCACACTCAACAAAGAAGATTTAAAACAATCTCCTTACGCCTGTGGCCCAATGTCTCGAATCGAAAATACCAGGTGCAACCCTGAGCCTATGTTTTGTAAGTCATAAGCCGAAAAGATATTTCTCGATAGTCATTTTAAATACTGCTCTTCATAGGCCTATTAGCAGATATTATAATATATATATATATATATAATTAACGATTATTAACGATTATTAGGTGCCACATATTTTAATCTTCATAGAAACAAGCGTTACAATGGAGAATAATTACTATATTTATGGAGAAAATGGAAAAAATGGAGGCACCTAAAAAATTATTCATTCTTTGCTTCTCATTTTTGCTACACGCAAATGGCTCGCCATAAAAATACGTGGGCAATTCCATCAGGACCCTTTGGCGACTTTTTTCGACGCACTATCTTAGTATGTTATAAAGTGAATGACAATGTCTTTCAAAATCTGTTCATATTTTAGACGCATTCTTGGGGTGGTGAGCCTCTAAGGCCAATTGTTGTTTTCCATAACTGGGAGGTAACTGTTGGTTTGGCGCGTTTGTGAAAGCGAACAGAAATAGCTCAGTGTCCCCTTGACTCTTAAAACCTTACCGTTTCATTTGTTGGCACATTGACCTACACAGGCCAGCTTTGGAACAATGGTCTCCCAGCGCGAGGAACATTCGTTGAATAGCCATGTTGACAAACTTGACAGAAGGAAGGGGAAGTAATGGAGTGCAAATGGTTGGAGGGGCCGCACACAGAAAGCACCTTGATCGATACCTGATATCACCTGCAGGCACACCGGTAGTTCAAGTTGAGATGCAAGCACATGCTGGGATTGGTGATCAACGACAGGTTTGTAGGAGAACGACACAGTGTTTATGCTATAGAATAGAACAGCATAGAAAAGAAGAGCATAGAATATAATAGAATGGAGTAGAATAGCTATTACCAAGATATTGTAATCTTCAGCCTGTTCAAATTCGTAGAATGAGTTATCAGCTCTGGGTTGAAATAGGCCTGCGTAGGCACTATTATATACGTGGTTAAGATTGAATGTTTAGGCCTGCTCAAATCAAAACCTTTAAATGCATAGGCATACATGTTTCACTGTTAAAAAACGTTTTCGAAATAACTCCAATCAAGGAGTAAATTAGTAGAAGTAGTATTGGACCAACTTCATTTGGTTTTGAGATTTCTGCCGTAAATCACGCTGTTTATTAATTGATATTTCTGATTATTTCTCTATTTATGTGGGTCAATTTAATCAGTGTTAAAATGCAGCCATTGTAGCCGTTGTAGAACAATATATATATATATATAATTATATAGATATAATATATATATATAATATATATATATATATATATATATATATATATATATATATATATATATATATATATAATATAATATTATATATATATTATATAATATAATAATAATTTACATCTTTGTATTCGTTTTTTAACTTACATCTGAAGAAATATAGTCGATATGTGACTATGCTAATTGATAGTGGGCACATTCATAAAATGGAAATGTTGCGGTTAAACAAGGGTTAGGCAACTTGCTAATTACCAACAATTCAATTAACGGCGTTGTCCTGAATGCATCTCATTGTCTTTGTTTTTAGGATGAACAATAGATTCGAATAACCACAATCATAATAATAAAATACTTATTATGAATATTATTACTTAAAATATAGGCCTAACAATGATAACAACAATGATTAACTTTAAGAAAAGTGGTTAAAGCCTATAAGTAGGCCTAAGGGTAATATAAGACATATTAATATGAGTAGTATTGGCTAATGGTTTTATTAGTTATCAGTGCTTTTGTTATCAACTATTAATTTAAACCACCGAGACTCTTGCTTCAAGCTTGTCCAGACCACCAGCTCCAGAGATCCGCTGTCTTCTATATCTACCCTGTAGATCCGGATTTGTGTGAAAACTGCTACACCAATCACAAATTCGCTTCTAGGGGAGTATATAGTTGATTTGAACACTACGGCAGCAGTGGAACGCAACATGACCGGACATGTTTATTTTGACGTCTTACATGTATATATGGATGTTGCTGTCTGGTACAGTTGTTTGGTTTATATAGCTAGGGAAGTGGTCAGGACATTTTTATTTTGTCGTGTATTTTTTATCTTGTCATTATTGTGTGTCTGTTACGCTTGGACGTTTGGCGCATTCTGACAAGACAATCCGCCTGAAGTGTTTTATTGGAGTTTTTGTTTTTATGGTGGTCCCTCAACCACACCGGATTTGTTTTGATGTCCATAGATGTTTCTATAGTAAAAGTTATGTTCGAAAGGTACAGGTGGTTCACAGAATCACTCATAAGATTCCGATTCTTTTTTCTTCGATCGACAGCTTAGTTTGGCCTATATGACCAAAAATGAATCATTGCCTTCAAAACGAAGTGTGGTTGCTCTAATATTAACGAGAGTGCAGGTTTGGAGTTCGGAGAGGCCATGATATGGAGGAGAGAGAGAGAGAGAGAGAGTGTTTCGATTGAGAGTTCAATGCTCGCTCAATGTTCTGCCAACAGTGAATCTAAATATCTCCATCATCACTGTGTTCATTATTATAGAGTAGCTTTCCTTTTTATTAATATTCAAATCTGATATCCTGCTTCAAATCTATTCCAATTACGATATAAAGGGATAAATGTAATCTATTTCATGTAAAGACTTATTCATCAAATGATTTACTTAGGTATTTAATTTTAAGGTATTTCAATATGCTATATTTGAATAATTTTAGGTACAATTCAATTATATTAAAATGTGGACATGCCTCATAATAATAATTATTATGTGATAATATGATTGTTATTGGTAGTAGTAGTAGTCGTAATAGTATTACTATTGTTGTTGTCAAAATAATAATAATAAAATAATTTCGTGCTGAGCATCACTCAATAGCAGAGTATAGGCGTCATACATAAACCGAAAAAAATGGGTTTATTAAGAATTGCCTTTATTAAGAATATAGCGTTTTTGTTAAATTGAACGTTTCTGCTTTTTTGACATACATTTTAATCTGCTGTGTACCAAAAAAAATGTAAAAAACATTTGCAGGCTTTTGGATTGCTTTTCTTAACGAGTGTTAAACATATCTCGTGAGGTAAAGGCAATCAATTCCTGGTTGTTGAGTGCACGTGATTGGAATATGCAACTTGTTTGGGGGTTAATATGGCTGAGTTATGCTGACAATAAAACACAGGTAATGCTAATTTTAGAAAAAAGTGTGTGTGTGTGTGTGTGTGTGTGTGTGTGTGTGTGTGTGTGTGTGTGTGTGTGTGTGTGTGTGTGTGTGTGTGTGTGTGTGTGTGTGTGTGTGTGTGTGTGTGTGTGTGTGTGTGTGAGAGAGAGAGAGAGTGTGTGTGTGTGTGTGTGTGTGTGTGTGTGTGTGTGTGTGTGTGTGTGTGTGTGTGTGTGTGTGTGTGTGTGTGTGTGTGTGTGTGTGTGTGTGTGTGTGTGTGTGTGTGTGTGTGTGTGTGTGTGTGTGTGTGAGGGTATTCTGGCATGCTAAAGTAACTCGAATGGAAGTCTGGCATAGGTGGCGGAGCATGATTACTATGCAAAGAGAGTAAATTGTTTGTTGGCCGAACGTGGTCCTTTAAAAGGGAACGGCACTGGACTCTTGTTCTTAATGCAACGGTCTTTCTGTGATTTAGGAGGCCGTGTAACCTGAATTAGTTGATGAATTTTCTATCGATCTAAACACGCTAGATTTATCTCTGACACCGATACCGCTGCTGCGCGAGCAGAGTGGGTGGTGGGTGCACAAGTCAGACAGGGCATTCTCTCATTCCAGTTATTGGCGATTTGGAAAAAGCTTGGCAAGCACGAGTCAGAGAGAGAGAGAGAGAGAGTTAGAGGTGGAGAGAGAAAGAGAAAGAGAAAGACAAAATAGACCGATTAGGGGGAGATACGGGGAGAGAGATAGGTCTACATATGAGAGAGAGCCAAGTTGCCATCACCTTGTGCACTTTTTTGCATTTCTGTTTTATTTTTTTTAAGTTTCAGTCAAAAGAGGGCGGTCAGAGAGTGGCACTGCTTGTTTTACTGTACAGGGAGTGCAAGCAGTTTAAGGAGACGGTGCGGGGGTGTAGCGTGCCACAACCAATGCACAGCAAACGCGCTCGTCTTGCAGAAGTTGTCAACTCGATTTGTTCCTCTTTGATATGATATGATTTGATCGAATGCATAAACCGTGATGAGTATCAGTGTGTGCAGATCAAGTAAGATCGAAAGTAAACAGGAGTTTGCGGTTTTTTACGACTTCAACAAACGGAGCCATATGACGACGCGCGTGCAGGACTTGTTTTGTGCCTAATTCTATTTCCTTATCCGGGGTTCGTCACGCCGACACCCCATTGGTCCGGTATCGTCACATGGCTCCTTAACTTTGTTCACTTGACAGAAAAGTAGGAGGGTTCAACCGAAAGGCAATAACCGAAGAGTAAAGGCATAAGATATAAATTTTGGTTATATTTTTTCCGCGTGTGCCATTTCACAAAAGACTGGTATTAATGGCCATGAGCTCCTATTTGATCAATTCCAACTATGTGGATCCGAAGTTTCCACCGTGCGAGGAGTACTCACAGAGCGACTATCTGCCCAGCCACTCTCCGGACTATTACAGCTCCCAGAGGCAGGAGGCTACCGCGTTTCAGCACGACCCCCTCTACAACCACCACCACCAGCAGCAACACCCACAGCGGCCGGGCTGCGGCTCCGAGCCTGCGCCTTTTACACCATGCCTGGGATCTGGGCAGCCCGCCTCGGTAGTCATGTCCCCGCGGGGTCACGTCTTGCCCCCTGTCGGACTTCAGGCACCAACACCCGTCTCGGAACAGAACCGCCACTGCGACTCGGTGACTCCAAGCCCCCCACCGCCACCGTCCTGCGGACAAACACCGCACAGACAAAGCTCTGGCTCTTCCCCCGCCAGCACCCGCAAGGATCCGGTGGTCTACCCGTGGATGAAAAAGGTCCACGTCAACATCGGTAAGTGTTCGCTGCTTGACTTTTCACTAAACCCGCTCTCTTCTGATATATATACAGCTCTGTTTCTTTGTGCTGCACTGTGTAGTCAAGCCCGAGGCGGACAGCTCGATGTCCACAGTCAAATCCACGGCTCCCCTCTCTGGGAGAAGACGGCAGAGAAGTAGCGCTCGGGTCGAGATTTACGATTGCCTGTTTGCAGGGCCAACATAATTACATCCCCCATAAATTTTTATTGCACCTCTCCGGCGAGGTACCTTTTGAAGTCCGATCGCAAGATCTTCTGCTCTAATTCCCTGCTTTATGACAAGTCAGGAAGAGCCCATAAGTTAAGTTTTATGATTTGGTAATTTGATTTTAAGTGGCCTGGTTGTATAAACAGTGTACTTTACTCTGTCGAGTTTTTTCTGTTATAGGCCTACCAGGGGAGGGAGTTTTATGGCAGCTAAAATATTCATGTTTATGGAGCCGGCCGTAAAACACTAATGTAAAACCGAAGAGTTGGGAGTCTATTAGTCTTATTTGTAGTGTTA